>DWCF01002919.1:0-21771 GCA_018230265.1 Delias oraia | reverse complement strand
TAACGATCAAAACTACTCCATCACCAAACGCAATTAATGGCACATTAATTATTCTAAAGTCATCGCCTGACGTGAGAGGATCTGCTGTTAGGATCGTTCTGTCAGACTTTCTATACGTGTCACCAACGTGATTATACCAAGAAAACACAAGATAGTGTTCGTTTTGCGTACAAAAATATCTTTAGACATATAATGGGGCTGAAGCACTTCTTTAGCGAAATGTTCGCTGAGGGCCGCGTAAACACATTTAACGACATTCAGCAAAAAATTATGTCCAGAGTTGACGTGTTATCCGGATTCTGTCGGAGACTCATTAAAAGCAACATTTATGGTCGATGGATGGATGTAGCCAGCTGAATGAAAGATCTTCTTTAGTTTTTTTTTATTTTTGAATGTTACTATACCCGCTGAAGTGGCATAACCTAACGGACCTCCGGTATTGACACAAACTTACCGAAAATAGTGCAAGTACTGTTTAATGCTGGTATTCTATGTGCCTATGGTACCTGGACCTGTCTGTACAGTTATTGCGTCAGCGTGGCTCTCTCAAAAATAGCGATATATTATAGTGTAACAATTTTAGTTGCTATACAGTGCTTAAACGCAGTATATAAACAGATAAACCGATTTTTATTAAATTTTATATGTATATCGGTTAGTCTGATAATCCAATAAATAATGTATTCAATACTTCAAGTAATAAGGGTGGTCCGCCCTAAAACTATTTTTATGACTTCTTTGAAAAATGAAGCAATATCTGTATCTTTTTTTTTTAATTTATTTGAAAATAATGGATGTACTTTTAGATTTTGTTATAGGTCAGTTAAAAAGTAGATTTAAGAAATTCTTAGAAAGGATAGGCCGTAACCTTACGTATGTCAAATTTCAATGAATTTAAAATTATTTTTTCATTAACACATAGTTTAATAGCATGTAGACAAATTTACGTTTTAATTTTCACTAATTTTTTAATAACTTCAACATATAGGCACCTACCGTTTCTGGGAAAAACGTGTGTTTGTCCAATCTGTTTGGGATGTCAACATCTAGAACACCTCTCAGAATTGGTAATGCGTCGTCCACTCTGCCTACTTTGCACAAGCCTATGACCTACAAAGGATTATACATTAAAAAATAATCGTAGAACAGATACAATTACTCATCGACTTTACTAAAAAGGAGGTTATAAAAGAAAAAGTTTTGTTTCTATTTCATTCATCAATAATAATCAGCCCGGTGACCAAGCTTACAAAGCTAATTTCTAGGGATTCAAACCCAGATCATTCCATAAGTAATATTACTTCAATAAATCTAATTTTTCACATGTACAACTAACAATACTATTTTAAATATATTACAAAAATCTTTCATTCCATATATTATTGGATTCGGAAGTTTATTAATACTATAAATGAATTTTAAACATACCCTTATATTCCTAACTGTGACGTAATGCGGCGTCTGTAACCCAATGCATTCCAGTGCTAAATGCGGCTCATCATTTTTCAAAGCAAGGGCTGAAAAATATTTAATAATAAATATATATTTACTGCCTAGTAAATATTTGACACTCATTGCTCACCTAAGCAATGAAAGGGAAGCAAATACGCCCTTAGGATAAGCAGTTTACTGCCCAAGTACACCTACAGCCCCACCAGGGCCACTGCTATGGTTACAACCTTAATTACTGACCAGAGTGGGATTGCTCAAGATAGGTAGCATACACATGTGATGCAACATGATAGTTAAATTTCTTCATGAAAGCATTAGCTTAAAATACAGTAAATAAACTCTTCACATACCACTCATAAATGTACAACTTCTTCTTAAAGGCACTGTCCCTGAGCTAGACATGTCCTTCCACAATGTCTTTGCATATTGATAGCTCTCTGGTGTATTCTGAAATGGAAATCACTTTTCCTTATTATATATCACTTTGATAAATAATATTGTTATTTAGGATAAGGATAAATATATTATATAATTATAGGTGGAAATAAATCAGGCCAAATTATGCCACAGTTAATATTGTTTGTAACCTAACAAACCTGTTTATAACATGCAGCCAATATTAAAACAACTGGATACTTTGGATATTTGGTCATATTCAATTGTTTCTCCTTCACTTTCTCAAATATCCTGTACATTTCATCATACATCTCATGGTTGTAAAGCAGATCTAATAATATCTGATAACTGACTAACTGGTCAAAGAATCCGGCATTGTCTGGATCTTCAAAACACTGCAAACCAATATAAATTCTTTATCATAATCATGTTTTATACAGACAAAAGCTTTATATAAAGTAAGTACTCATTTCCTTGTGAATAGTCTGTTTTTAAAACATTGAATGGATATACATACACTATGTAAAATATTGCATTAATTTTCAAATTTGCTCATACATGACACAGCCTTTTGATTTTTCTGAGTCTCTGATCTGTCATTGATATATTTCCATATGGAGCATACAGATTGGTGAAACGAAACATGCAATATATCACGCAATAAAAGAATTTGCTATTTGAATTTTATTTGAATTTGTACACATTGGTGCAACATATCATGAAAGGTAACACAGGTAACACTCTGAAATCTATTCTTACAGAAATTGTATCAGAAAAGCCAGTTCATCAGAGATAGAATTAACACTTAAAATGGAGTAAAATAGTTATGAATTCAAGATTTAATGTGTTTTATGTGGCTGTTATGACTAAATACTTTAAAAATACAAACCTTCAAAGCTTCAGTTGGAGCATCAAGGAAATAAAACATTCTCATGATAACAGGTCCAAACACAAAAGATCCAAACCTAAACTCTGTTTTTTGTGTATTAAACCTGACAAAAACAGAATTATCATAAAAAAATACATACAACTAATTTAAATATGCTGTTATAATAAACTGTTTGTAATACTATTGCTGGTAGAAAAAAATGTAGATTCCATTCATTAATTAATTTTAAATATAATTAACTGTATGTTACAAACATTACATTAATTTAGAACATAAATATTGAAATAAAAAAACAAGTAACAAACAACAATAACAAATCCAATTCTACACTGCAAAGTAAAAATGCTGTATTTTACTAATCCAAAATTGTTGCTTAACAATTTTTATAGTAACAGCTATAAACACTGAGTTAAAGTAAGTATTATATAAGTATGAAACTAAATCTTACTTTTTAACCATATCAAGAACCAAATTTAAATCAGTAGGTTCAGCCATGTGAACCATATTCTTAAGATCTTCTGTGAATATCATATGCTTAGGATCTTTGACAAAATCATTCATTTTTATTATAAAATTGTCACTAAACTGAGTAAATTGCTCCTTTATTTTTTTTCTAGAATAGAGATATCCATCGATGCCCAGTGCCAATGGTGAATATAAACACTGAACTGAAAATCAGAGCGACGGTTAAAGGCTTTCTGTGAAGTATAACAGAATTCTTGGGGTTTGTTGAGGAAAAAATATTACCCATTTCGTTTATTATAACTCAATAACAGACTTTCTCACAACATATTACTACTGCAATATCATACATATACATATTGCTTGTAATTTTATTTAATTTTTTCATAATACTTTTAAAAAATATATAAAAATACAAAAAAAACATAAAACCGTACCTTTTGTTACGTGAAAATTTCTTAATGCCAATTGAAAACCAAAATTATGAGAATGTATTCTTGATATTGAGTTCATTATAATATTCATTTTTATTTTATAATAGAATTTTCTTTAATATAAACGAATTACAAGTATCGTTGAAAAAATAAAAATAACCCTTAAATTTTCTATAAAAAAATACAAGCTCCGGGTTTGCGAGGTTAGAAATTGAAGTTTTTATTTCACATTGACATTTCAGTCAGTCAAGATCGTTATAATTTTATTTATATAAGACTTGAAGGTAAAATTTTTCTCTATGAATTCCGTTATAAATAACAATGCGAAATAAAATTGGCTATATTAATTATTATTTGATTCAAAAATTTGTTGCAAAACAACTAAGGAAAAACACCACTACTACTTTCGTTGTTCTATAGTGTCTTCGCAAAAATTCTATGGAGTATTCTAAGAATGCTCGCTCGCTCGATGTTAACAGCCCTAGAGCGTGCGAACAGTAGATTAGAATTTAGAACGTTCTTGCGTGTTCGGACGTGCTCGCCCCCACGAGCGGGTTTTTCTAAACGTTCTTGTGTTCTAGTGATTGTTTATTGATTAAATTATTGATTGATCTCAATAAAAATGTTTATTAATGATAGAAGCCTACCAAAATTAAAGATGTCTGTGGGGTCCCACGTTTTATCTTATAAAAATTACAACTTACAAATAAGATGCTTGGCAGGAAATTGCAAATCGCTTCTTGCATCTTACCGCCGAGAAAGGAAAAAAACAATGACTACGAAATTAGGCAGCGGTGCCAATTGTACTTTTAGTTCCAAACGGTTTGAATATAAAATTGCATCATGGACCCGAATAAGCTAGAACATTTATTTCCTTCGGATGATCTAAACGTCTATGTGCGAGAATTCTAGTTCATGGTTCTCATATTTGCTCGTATTATTCATATTTTGGTGTAAATGCTGAAAACGAGCATTCATTAATACTAAGAAGATTAAGAAAGAATGCTCTTGTTCTAGTTCTAGCTCTTTGTTTTTTTCGTGTATATCAACCTTTATAGAAAGTGTATACGTGGCGCAAGTTAAGATCGCTCGGCAAAAGTAGTTGGAACAATCCGCGCATTTGTACAATTGAGCTCAGAACTTTCTGTGCGTTTTTAGGTACTCATTTTTTAAATTATCTGTGCGATAATTAAAAATAAAGTAAAAAATCTATTTATACATAACAGTAAAGATTATTGATAGCGCTGTTCGTTTTGATCTTGTTTTAAGTTATTTATAATTTGTTGTAAAATATTTTTATTTGTTATGCCAGTTTCCGTAGCTTCCTCCCGAATTTGCTCTAAATTATTGCAAATTTCAATTAATAGGGATTTATTAGCGCTATTTCTTGTTCTTTTTATAATCAGTTGTAAACATTGTACAGGTGTCTCCAATTTTTTCTGTAATGATATTGTTGCTTCTATAGTATTATTAATTTGCTTTAATTTATTTATAAATTCATGAGTTTCTTTCTTGATGTAACAATTCACGCTGTTTATCATTTTTCTGACTTGCCGTTTCACAATTTTATTTTTTGGCAATTGTCGTACTACTACGTATTATTAAAACAATATGTACGCAACTACGTACTACGCACACCCATCCCCCGCATCCCCACTCTATCTAAAACACTGATAAATTTAATACTGCGCATACCCCTTCTACTGTTACCGGGTGATCTTAACTTTTTGTGTGACCTATAATATTTTCAAATATTTACAAAAACCTTATAATATAATTTATTAATTAATGTTCTTTTATTTTAATATAAATAAATTATTTTTTGCTATAACGGCCGGTTACTCATCGGGCACTTTCGTCTGTGGCTGTTTAAGCATACAAGATGTGAGCACACAGCTCTATGGCTAAAAGTGATAACTGTGGTCAAAAAAGAGAAAAGTATTAGCTTACTTTATGGTATTGTTCTAGTTTCTACCCAAACCTATGAATGAATAAGTACACGCATATTTTTGGGCTTAATGTTAGTTTCCAATTTATTTATTACATTTTAGTTTTTAAATGGTTATATTAATTTAATTTTATGTGACTGAATCAAATAAGTTTATAGTAATATCCAGGGTTCGCGGTTTAATTTTGTTGAAATGATGGCCTGATTAGTACAACTATTTCTATCATTCAGATTTTAAGCTATAAACTTGGTGTTTAAATAGGTAAGTAAACACTTCTTTAGTGTTCTTCTTTATTTTTAAGACCTCCTACCTATACCAAATTTTCGTAAGCAGTACTTTTTAGCCAATATCAACTAGCAAATGAGAGTAATCAATTTTTTTTATTACGAGCTTAATGCTCAGTACCCTTGTTTTGATTCCCTGTATATTTTAAAATAGTTATTTAATTTACCTAACAGACAAATCATAAATGATGTAAAAACCTCTCTTGTCAACATGAAAAACTACGTGGCTCTAACTGGCTACAGGAATTAAATACAACTTTCCTTGTATGTTATTCATTATTTTTCTTATATTCCAGATTGTACTTCTGAGGCCATTGTAATGTATATTTTCCTTAATGTGTTATTGGCTATGACATAAGGTTCATGGTGAAATTTTTCAATTATCAGATATCTACAGAAGAGTTGTTCAGGATTAGCTTGTAACATTTTGAAAGCACTTATATTATGAAATATTTGTATCAATAATTGAAGTATTTTGAATTTATGTTCCACATAATGTATTTCACACTTTCCTTGTATCAGTGCTTGGAATGTTCACTTGTTTGAGAAGAAAAGGATGAGTAAATGAAATTACACTTGTTATGTGTAAACTAGAATTGAACTAAATTTCAAATTTATTTGATTTTTACTAATATGAGTTTGTCATCATTGTTTGACTAATAAATATTTTTCATTCCAATATAGATAACAATGGATGGAAAAGTAAAATGAGTTGGAATATGCAGGCAATCCTTATAATGGCAATATATAACGTATGAGCAACATGAAAAGTCGAACACTCAGTAATGTTGACACAACAGATGTCGAGATTGGGTGGAAATGTAATCAGTGCTATAGTTAACATTACATCTTTATATGAAATTATCAGATTCATGAATTTATATCTGTATCACATTAATTTTTTCTGCATCATTCAATATTACAATGTCATGAATCTGATTCACCACATGAAAAATGCTTGCCTTAATAAATTTATTTTATACATAGAAAGATATTTTTATTACTTAAAGATAGATACATTTTTTTTTCTACTATCTAATGTATAAAAAAATTATTCTTTACAGGTAAGGTGAATAAAACAAAATTTATCCATTGCATAATATGGCTGATCATCAAAGAAAAAATTCAAAACACAGCAATAAGTCAGATTCCAGGGTAATAAAAGGTACCAAAAGAAATAAGGAATCAATCTCATACAACAGGGACTCAAGAACACCACCATTTACCTCTAAACATATATCTAGTATTGATGAACTGATAAAACAGAGAGACTCATTAAAAGATGAACTTAAAAAAATCTCAAAACATTCTAAATCAAATGCCAAATGCAAACATGCTGATCATGGAAAAAAACGTTCCAGTACTGACAACTCAGAAAAAGAAAAAAATGGAAAAAAAAATAAAAATGAACAGAATACTTCTTCTTTACGTCTAGATTCTTCACCAATACGTAATCTGGACAATTTCCAACTAGATTCAGAAGATGAAGAACATATTATCGAAGAAAGAAGAAAACAAAGAAAGAGGCTTTTAGAACAACTAAGGAATAGTGAGGACATAAACAAAAGAGATATAAATATCAAACAAGAAAAATCTATTGACAAACAAGATATTTGTATAGTTACATCAAATGAAAATAAGTTAGAAACCAAAAATAATACAACTGACATGTTTGCAGAAGAAGATTTCTCTGCAAAAGATAAAACAGATAAAGTGACTCAAGACAATAGCAAAAACAGTCTCCAATTAACGGATAACTGGGATGATGAAGAGGGTTACTATAACATTAGAGTAGGTGATATTATTAACAATAGCAGATACACAATTAAATCTCTGGTGGGACAGGGGGTGTTTTCGAATGTAATCAAAGCACAAGACAACAAAATAAATGATGAAGTGGCAATTAAAATAATGAGAAACAATGATTTGATGTACAAGACTGGAATAAAAGAAATAAGCACATTAAAAGAGATTAATGCTGCAGATCCAACAAATAAATATCATTGTGTAAGGCTAAAATGCCACTTTATGCATAAAAGACATCTTTGTTTAGTTTTGGAAGCTCTTCATATGGACATGAGAGGAGTACTCAAAAAATATGGCAGACATGGGCTAAATATAAAAGCACTTACAAGCTATTCAGTCCAGTTGTTATTAGCATTGAGACTCCTTAAAAAGGCTGGTTATATTCATGCAGACATTAAGCCGGATAATATTATTGTAAATGAAAGAAAAAATGTGTTGAAGTTGTGTGACTTTGGATCTGCATTTAAAGTAGATGAAAATGAACCCACACCATACTTGGTTTCTCGATTTTACAGAGCACCAGAAATAATTTTAGGCATAACATATAACCATGGAGTGGATATATGGTCAACTGCCTGTACTATGTATGAAATGGCAACAGGCAAAATTTTATTTACTGGCAATTCAAACAATAGAATGCTAAAATGTTTTATGGACTTGAAAGGTAGAATTCCCACCAGACTCCTAAAAAAAGGAAAATTTAAAGATCAACATTTTAATTATAATAACAACTTTTTACTACATAGAAAGGATGAGTTTTCTGGAAGAGAAAAATTAGAAGAAATTTCTAACATTACAATTGGAAGAGACCTTTTAAAAGAGATAAAAAAGGCTAGAAAAGATATGACAGCTGGTGAAGAAAAAAAGATCGTACAACTCAAGGACCTCTTGGATAAAATGTTGATGTTGGATCCAGCTCAGAGAATATCTGTTATTGATTGTTTGAAACATCCTTTCATTCGTGAAGATATACAATACTAAATTGCTCAAAAACACAAAATAAACTTTATTTTGTTATGTCACATGTTTCATTTCTTAAATTTTACATAAGTGAACAGTAGTGGTAAATAAAACAAAATTGTAAATTAATTACTTTAATCCATAATTGAAAATAACAAAAAATATATAGCTACAAATTTAACCAAAAATATCACTTAATTTAAGGTTTCACATGAGTATGTAAATATACGACATGTGCAGTATCACATAAAAAGGAAAAATTGACAAATCGGCACGTTTGGATAAATGACATAGAATTCACAACTAGATGACGGCGTCACTATGATCTGTTGTATGTACCTTTATTAATCAATTATATGAAACTATTGCTTCGAAAAATTTATCATGTTTGGATGTAAGTCGTAAGTCTAATCTATTATATAAAAATCCTAGACTAGCTACGACATCCGACATATTCCTCACCTATCAGCTTACGAGTATACTTACAAATTCGTGATCTATCAAATATGTGGTGTTGCCAGAATCTTACAATAAGTGAAGTAAAAAAAAAATTACACGTTATTTATCAAATTAACGACTTTTTAGCTGACTTTACAAAACCAGTGGGAAATTTAGAAAACACATTACGTTTCTTTTACTATTTGTATGACTAATCTTCACCAAATTAATCGCTATCGCTTAAAAACCGTGTAATTTGTGTCTGTTTTCGCAATCTCCTAACATTGATATAAAAGTAAGACAAAAAACTTAATTGAAATCGTGACGAGATCGGATTCTCAAATTTATAACACTAAATTACTTACTCATCAACTAAATTAATCAGCTTTGCTGTAATAGATCGTGATGTCGTACCGACATAAAATAATTAATTAACAACAAAAATAAAATAAGTAGCTAAAACATCACAGTTAAATAATTATAATATTACATTTTAGTGATCTAACGAAACCATATGTGGCAACTCCTTAGAGAACAAATATTTGACAATTTATACAAACAACATATGTAAACTCTATGATTTAAATTAATCCGCTGACAAAGTGCATAAAATTATAGGTGGTACAAAATCACATAAAACAAAGTGTCATTTAATGTTCAACTTACTCAATACATAATTCAATTAATAAATACTGTTAATGCATCGCTATTTGGATAATAAAATAAAAAATTATAGAAAACATTTCAAGAATATTATACAAATTATTATTCTATCTTATTTTTGGTTCGTATTTAACGTTATCAAAGTATCGTTACTTTTAGTAAACAGTGCTCAATACATTGTTACAAGTTAATTTTACCTAATACGTCGCGCAATACGTTAAAATCGCTCGGCAAAAGTAGTGGGGGCAATGCGCATGTGTTCCTTTTTGTTCTTGTTTTAAATTATTCATAAAATATTTTCATTTGTTTTGCAGATTTCAATTAAAACAGATTTATCAGCGCTAATTATAATCAATTGTAAACATTTGTACAAGTGTCTCCAATTTTTTCTGTAATGATATGGTGGCATCTACAGTATTATTAATTTGCTTTAATTTATTTACAATTTCATGAATTTCTTTCTTGATGTTGACAATTGACTTTGTAAACCATTTTTCTGGCTTGCCGTTCCAAATTTTATTTTTTGTGTATTACTAAAACAATGTGTACGCAACTGCACCTAAGATACGTTAACTCAACGCGGTGAAGAGCCACTGATCTACCAATGACGTGTCGCCGTTCGGTGTTGCACACCCGCCCCTTGCATTTCCCACTCCACTAAAATTTAATATTGCGCATACCCTTTCTTCTTTTGCAGAGCGATCTTAACTTATTGCGAGACCTATATGGATGGTTTTATTTATAAAAACAACTAATTGTATTAAGCAATAAGGATAATTTTAAAATCTAAACGGCAAAATAATTCCTATTGAAATATTTGATGTATACAAACTCAGTTTATTCACAAAATTAGATCAAACTACATGTGTTTAGTTCTATCCAAAGCTAGTAGTCATGTACTAATGACGAATACTAGACTGAGACTTATGGTAGAGTTACATTATTATAATTAGATTGTTGTCTATTTCACTGCATTTGAAATTAGCCGTAAAAGCCTATGACAATAACCTTATTCTAACTTGAAAATTGTGTGGATGGAAACATTACGTAGCCTAAATAAGTGATAGTATGAAATTATACCAGCTAAAACGTTCACTGGTTCATACTTTGAGATTCATTTAAATACATATTAACATAAATCAATTTTTTAAATAAACCTTTGGAATATAAGTTGTTTTTTTTAGTGAGAAAATTACCAACATTTGCCAATAAAGTACATATTTCAACTTGATTATTAATTCATTTTGCTTTATATTGTAAACCAATTCATAGCTGTTATTTAACATCCATATATAACAGTACTCACTTAATGGTTGAGTAACAATTTTAACATTCCAAGTGATTTCCAAATATGGGTATGAAAGTAGACAATGAGAAAATTTAAGTTATAAAAAAAATAGTAAATATAATATTATATCAAAATAAATACTGACAAGCATTAAGCTGTCACATTGACAATGATTTTGAATCATTACAAACTCATATAAACTAAAATGTGATTATCAATGTTTTGACTGTGCTTAAATATTAAGTAAAATTTATTGTAATATAATTTATAATTATGTGGGTTCATTTCTCTTTGCACTGTGAAAATTCAGACAACAAAGCTGTTCATTTTGAAATGTGTTTCCAATCTATGAGTAACCCTGCTAATATTGGTTCACTATTCTATTTTACATACCCTAATTGTTATGTTGAGAGAATATTTTGATTACCCAAGTGCACATCTAACGAATGCCCGGATGCCAAGGAGTCAGGACTTTGTAGGGATGCACTGTAAACAGGATGCATTGGTGTAGTCCCACCAGCTTCGAATAGTGTGCTGTCATATACACTGTTACTCTGCAAAATGTGGAACATACACTTAAAGAGCCTTATACCTGACGTGCTACCATGAAGCCATTACCATCCAGCCCAGATTCGATCCACGGACTGAATAGAACTTGTACATTCATTCGGTCTATGATAGGGCATGTATTTGCTTTATCTAATCACCGTCTACACCCTATCTACATTTTAGTACAATAGCTTATATATAAAGTGAAAACTTATTACTGAAGCTTTAATAAGTGATCATCAAAATAATTATAAGGTGTGAAACTTCCCTTTTTCTTCCACAATAACGTCTTAGATACATATACATAACCACAGAGTAACAGTCTCCATCCCCAGCCAGGTTAAATTAAAAAAAATAATAATAAATTTTTTGAATCTGGAATATCATAACCATACAATACTTGATTCATACCAGATTTCCATTCGTTTAGGAATTACAAGTGTATTTTTTTTCAACATCGAATTGCGGAAATCAATCCGTCTTACAGTTATTCAGTATAATTTATCACCTTTTTCATCAAGAATTTCATTCATTTATAAATACAAATTCATTCCAACTTACTTGATATATATAGTCAGAGTCCGTTTTAAGAGAGCTGAAACTCTGCTGATGCGGCAACGAGACCTGATCATCATCTATTGGTTCGTCCATCTGAGCTTTGTATGAGAACATTATGCTTGGTTGTGAAACACTGAAATTATTCATGAAGTTTATAATATTAATTGTAAATTTATTTAGCCTTTGAAAGTAGGGCTTTACTGAGGCAAGGGAAATGTCTTTACACTCTATCCCACGTAGAAGAGTCACGATGACACACTTGTTCTGTGAACAACGTCATCGGGAGGCCCACTAAACTATAGGTACCGCAGAAGTAGCGTAGAAAGCCAGCGTAACAGAAACATGGATTGTCCTTTCTTTTGGAATGGATATTTGCTATGGTTTTTGCGAGCCGAAGCCTCGCCATGAATTAATTTTAGCCGCGACTAGAGCAAAGGCGTCTCCTGCGACATTCTTCGGCTTGAGACATCCGCGGCGTCATGGGTCGCCTGAGCTGCCGCTCGGAAGATCACCGGAGTAATTACGGCGATATAACTAAGTTCTCCCCTCCGTGTCTTGCGGAGGTGGTTAGCGCGGTGCCTACACAGAACCTTACCATCTAAATTTATAGTATTTTCCTCTTGGGAAGCAATACGCTTATTGTTACCTATTGTGAGTCAATATGTGTTTGATTTGTGTGTGGTGATCTTATAGCAACCGTATATATTTTAAAAAATTAAACTGACACACATAAACTTTTAAATATGTACTTATATATCAAAATTTTTATACTTATTTCCTCAAATAACTGATATAAAGCTATGATTTTTTTTTTAAAGGTAGGTGGGGTGGGTAATATTGTTTTATAGCATATTAATGCACACCCCAGCTTATAATTAGATAAATATATGTATAAGTGTTGAGTTAAGTACGGATTTAATGTACATAAATACAAATGTTCTAAATTGTTGAATATAATTATAGATTTTTGTGATTTCCACTTTGCTTTTTAATACAACATTAATATGAGTGGTTAGAATTAATTTAAGATGCGAGATGTATTAAACCAAAATAAATACCTGAAAAATTCACTTAAAAATGTGTGATAAACAAGCGGAGTATATAGTGAGAAGTAGAGCCAAGTAGTGACATCCACAACACATAGTCCAGATTGTAATGATCCCCACATAAACAGCCCAGTGCCCACTGATTGCGTTATATCCATTAAGGTCAAGAGCAATATATAAAAATAAAATGAGAGTTTTGCTGCAATAAAAGTGAATATTAGAAACACATGTAATTTTAGCAGTGAAAGCAGTATTTATCTATACACTATATCAATTATCTAAACACAATAAAATTGCTTGTAACAATAAAAATTATTAACACTTCCTTATCATTTACTTCCCTAAGCTGTGACATATGTAATAACTTTTTATTGTGAATGTAATAAAATAACAAAGAAAATATTATAAATGAACCTGGATATATAAATTTGTACTAATTAGTGTTTTAAAATTAGCACATTATTCAAATTGTCAAAAAACCAGTAACAATTTTTATCTTATATAGGATTTCAAAGGAAATTATACTATTATTGTTCAGAGTACTTACGTACAGTAAAACTAATATAACAGATTTTGGTATAATCTTATTTTAAAATCTTATTTTAAATATAAAAGTTATATTTGTAAAACATAAAACTGAAAATAGATATTTACTTGGCAATGCTAAGTATTCTCGCAGTGGTGTCCATGGAAGAAGCAGTATAATGAAATAAATAATGCCAAAAATCAATGAAGATGTGAACCAAAAACGCATGCCACCATGCCCAAATAAATCAAAACCCCTTGAATCTATATGAAATATGTCATCTGGCATCACTATTTCCAAAGTTCCCTGAGTGACAGTAAAAGCAAGAGATATCAGTGATGTGGATAGTAAAACATATCTTATGCTGCTGCGACTATCCATATGACCTGAAACATTTAATATAATCATTACTTTAAAAATCTTGAAGCACAATAAGAATGGCAATTAACTATGTAATAATTTTTCTCTATATATGTAGAACTAATTATCACACTTACCGAAAGCAAGTCCAAATATCACTACACTCATTTCAGTAGCAAGAAGGAAGAATCTTACTGAAACCCATAGTATCTTATCAACTAGACTTCCTACAGGCGTGGCTGCATTCACGGTCATGGAAACCACACATCTTATGAGGCTTATTATAATATTCCCCCATACAAGTGTGTAAAATGTTAGGAATATGGGACTACTCGTCGCACGTAGCTTTAACTGAGCTTTATTAAATCTAACAACTAAAAAAAGTACAAATAACGCATTTGGTATTAATATAATTAAATCCCAAATGCGTACCCTGAAAACAAAACATAACGCATAAGTAAATTTTACTATACTGAATATGCTGCATAATAATATCAAAACACTACACCACTTACCATGAATTGTTTATCTCACAATACAAAACATATTTGCAAAATGTATCTTCCTTCACGGGTGGAAAATCGGTACCGTTATTTAACATTTTGATTATTACTGTTTTTACAAAGTGACCATTTAGTTTGCTTCGAAATTATGTCGAGGCCCGAAAAGAAATCATCACTTGCATCACCACTAAGTCCAAACGTAATACACCACCAGATTCAAATCAATAGCATCAACATTATAACGTCAGCTACCTGCTAACATTATTAAAAAAAGTATATTTAATGGATATTCTTTTTACTTCCGTCTATTACCTTAAATCTTGTAATTAAATTTATAATTCATCTAATGCAAAATATTTTACACAGATTGTCATCGTTCCAAAAATACGGCACAGATAAATATTTTATTTTATTCCCATGCAAAATGGTGGAGATTTTACTTATAGTTTTGTTGATTCTGACAGTTTAACAAAAATCAAATCAGATTTTTATATAGTTAATTGTAAACGAAAACATGCCCCCTCCCTTAATTAAACCGATTTTTAATAGTTTTACTATAAAATACAGTTTTAGCTTAAATATTAGTTATGAGTAATCTTTCCTTTTCTCAACGGAATTCTACACAAATTAAACTTCATTTTTTTTTTGCTTATCTATTGCTATTTTGTTCAATGCCCATTGTAGGCACAACAACGCATCTTGATGCCGTGATTCATAGTATATTAATTTGTATTGCGTCAAAGCGAATTCATAGAAAAATCATTTGGAAATTAGCTATCTTACAAAGCATAAAAATCTTATAGATGTACTCAAATAACCATTTTTGTAAAATAATATTTTAATCGCATTTACATCAAATTTAAATTTACACTAAAGTTAGAATAAAATGATTTGAAAACATAGTATTAATATAATATGTATCACGTCAATTACATACATATCTATATCCTATCACATTTAAGTACTACGACCTTGAAATCCAATTATATTACCGTCTCTCTGTAGAAAACCATGCAACTGGTTACAAAAAATCAAAGAATGATTTGTTTTGAATATATTTTAAGACCGCCAAATTTGTTTAACTTTTTTTATAGAAAACTTTACTCTGTGGAAATGGTACACCATGACGTGGACCAATTACGGATGTAATAGATCAAAGTCAGAATAATTTAAATTTTCTCACTATTCGACACAACAGCGCGAGTGCCGGGTTTAGATTGCAATCATTTTTTAAATTATACTTTTGAAAGAAACCTAATTAAAAATTCTCAGAAAAAAGACAAAATTAATTCTAATCATGGGTTTTCTAGCTACTACCCTTGGTCTTTTATTAATTGTAACCACTGTTTGGTCAGATGAAGCTCCTAAAGGCCCCAAAGTAACGCACAAGGTAAACTTTATATATATTTAAATATACTGGTTAAATTCTAAGTACAACCATCACTTTATGGTAGTTTAGTATGAAGTGTGACCGGTGAAATTTTAAAGAGTGCATCACAAAGAGATGAGCTTCTTAAGTTCGGTGACCTCAAAGCGATTTATGATGACGTACCAAAAAGCTTCTACGTTGCAGATCTTTGTTATTTTTTGAAAAACGATGTCAGTTGCCAATACAATAAGTTTTAAAAAATTTTTACCAATTAAGACACTGTTCAAAATGTACTTAAACAGCCTCTCTTGCCTATATTATATACTTTTTTAAATATTAAGAAAATCTTTTTTATTATAATTATAAAAATAGAATTTTATCTTAACAATTATAAATATTCATTTAATTAATTTTTGTTAGGTGAAATTTGATATGAATATTGGAGATCAGGCAATTGGAACAATCACTATTGGCCTTTTTGGTAAAACAGTCCCAAAAACTGTTGAGAATTTCTATCAATTAGCTCAAAAACCGAAGGGTGAAGGATATAAAGGAAGTAAATTCCATAGAGTCATTGATAACTTCATGATTCAAGGTGGTGACTTTACTAAAGGAGATGGAACAGGAGGTAAAAATGGCATACCCATTACTTTATAGTTTTATCAAAAACTAATTTAAATTTTATGATAAATCTATCAAAAAACCATTTAACAATTAAAGCAGTTAAATACTTTATAGTGCTATAAAAACTATTAGTTCAGGGGTTCCCAAACTTTTTCAGCCCATGGCGCACTATCATATTTGCATTTTTCACAGTACCCAAGCTATTTGACAAAAATACAGTTGTAAGAAATAGGTGCCTAATATATTTATTTAGCAGTTTGTGAACCCCTGTATTAGTGCATGATAACATTTTATATTCAAGTAGTTATATGAAATTGTTCTAAATGGATGAGTGTTGAATGAAGTTCTGTCAATAAAAGCTGAAATATTTATAATTTTAGGTCGTAGCATCTATGGAGAAAGATTTGAAGATGAAAACTTCAAGCTGAAACACTATGGTGCTGGATGGTTATCCATGGCAAATGCTGGCAAAGACACTAATGGTTCCCAATTCTTTATTACAACTACAAAAACCCCATGGCTTGATGGCAGGCATGTAGTTTTTGGGAAAATAATTGAAGGAATGGTGAGTTATTTTGTGGTGTACATTCTGTTTGTTGAGGAAGACTGAATAGTCTGAATATCTATAACAGAACATGAATTATATATGTTGCATTAAGTGAACAAATTTTTTTCCCATTATGATTCTAAAAAAAACATCTCAAAATTTAACATCATGACAGTGTGAAATTGCAATTTCACTTATGATATACAGGTTATGTCATCAATTTTTAACAATATGATAACCTATTTGCTGATTAAGTCAAATTGCTAACAATGTATAAAATTGATGCCTTAGTTGTATTGCTATAGTGCTTATTATTGTTTGATAACAGATACAATTGATTGTTCACAGGATGTTGTCCGCAAGATTGAGAAGACTGTAACAGGAGCCAATGATCGCCCAGTAAAGGATGTTGTTATAACAAACACTGAAGTTGAAATTGTTCAAGAGCCATTTAGTGTGACTAAAGAAAGTGCTCAATAATTATTAAGAATAATTTGTTTCATATTTGAAACAAATTTAAGGTTGAGATTAATTAATCTCTGATAAATATTAAGTAAAATAAATAAAATATTAATAACAATATACATTATTTTTTTAACTCTTATATATTAATTTATATACTCATACAATATTGTTAAGTTCGTTTATACACTTCTCAGCTTCGTCTTTAATTTGATTATTCTTATTTAAAATTCCTAATCTTAAGCCATAACCACAATTCTGTCTAGCAGATTGCATCATTTTTTTCTTTATGTAGGCTCTTCCTAAATTAATATATATAGCTCCCAAATCTTCCATTTCAGGAATAGTTTTTCCAAGATCAATAGCCTTTGATACATAGTGAATGCAATCGTCAACTCTATCCATTTGATCACATACTGTTCCTATATCATTCAATTGCACTACAATATGTTCTGGTTCAATGTCTTTTAATTCTTTCATTTTATTATATGCACTAAGCATAAACTTATATCCATGGTCATGCTTATTACATTCAACAAATAACCTACCATACCAATCCTCAGTCAAAGCCAAGAGCTTTTTAATTTCTTCAGAAGGATTTTTGTTATACTCCTTATTTATTCGCTCTAAACACCAATCATACCCTAATTGTGCTGTTTCATATTCCTTTTGCAAATGGCTCACTCTGGCTAGTTTTACACTGACCTGTACAATACGTAAATCATCTTGAGACACACCATTTGAGATCAACCTTTGTGCAACAGAAACAAATAATTTCTTTGCTTGATCCAGACGTTCTCGTTGCAATGCCAAGTTAGCCATAATATCATATATATAAGTAATGCCTGAATCGTGACTCATTTGTTGAGCTTGCCTCAACGCAACGTGTAATAATTGTTCAGCTTTATCATACTCATTCCGTTGCATAAATAATAAACAATGTTTTATCATTAATATCAATTCGTCTTCTGCATTCAATTTCTTCTCTAATCCAATTAAAGTTAAGATAGAGAATCCAATGGTGCACGGTAAACCTGTACTCCTAGGTATTCTCTTTATATGTATTGTCGGAATTATCGTTCTATATTGTAGCTTGACTTGTAAAAGTCTTCTTAAAAATGGTCTAAACTTTGACATTATTGTATTTTTTTCTATAGCGTATATTTATCATTTGTATAATATTGTAATACTTTTTAAAAAGTCAACATAACAATTATGTAATAGACAAATATCAATGGACAAGATTCAGAATGTACGCGGCCATAGATATCTGTTATACAATGACGTAATAATCTGATAAGCAGCAATTAATATTAATTATCCAGTAAAAAAAATGTAATTAAAACATCGACAGTATTTCATCTCTTATTTTTTCACCATTAATTCATTTTATTTTATACATATGAATAATAATACGTAAGTAAAATGGAATAAATATGTAGCCAATGAATGACTTTCTTCTTATTCATAAATTATACTTTTGTTACCTGTAAATATTTATATTCATATAATAAATATTTTAAAATGTTGGATCATGGTTAAAATTTATATCTTACTTTTAAAATCTGATAATATTCTTACTCGATCCTATGTTGTTATTTATATATCATAATATTGCTAGGCACAGAAGATATACTAATAAGAAAATTGTAAAAGGGTGGAGCATTGACATTTAGGAATTTAAGGAATGCTATTACAAACAGAATTGAACACACCCTGACTCATCAATTTAGAGCCACTACAAAAATATTATAAAGCAGCTCATGGTCTGTGACCATTACTCATTTACATGGCTATAGTAATAGTTAGAACTCTTTTCTAGTAACATCCACTATGAAGGATAAGAAGTGATTAAATATTCAATTTCTTTTACATTTATTTTATATATTCTTTAAGATATAAATTTAAACAGTAAAGTTAAATAAGTCCCAAATAATGTGACAGGATAACATAACATAAAATTTCAATTTTCTCTTAACCTATTTGTTAGTACCACCACCAGTGTGATTGAGGAATATTGGAATATACATCTTTAGGTGAAAAATCAGGACGATGTCCAGAATTGATCCAAATTTTTAAGACTCGATCAAACTCCTCTATATCTTCTTCCAAATTTTTCAAAGTAACATCAAACTGGCTATCTATGCCAATAAAACCCTTAAACAAAATTTCTATCCCTGAGCGAGTCCTGCAGACATCTCCAGCAGATCCCACCATATCACAATCTATCCTGAAATTGGGATAAAGGCTTATAAATGTCTCTATCCATTTTATATTCTTTGTAACAAGATCAATAATTTTTGTGCTTTCTGATTCATTTTTCAGACATGAAAAGTCCCAGGAAACTTGGTTTCCTAGATTAAACAAATACTCAAAAACATTTTCTCCAACTTTAAACCAATCATTGATTTTTCTTCCATCTATGATCTTAGGTTTATTCTCAAACACTATCAACTCATTTGATATAATTTTTAATGATCCAGCCATTTTTATTTCTATCTGAAAGGTAATAGAAAATAGATATCAAAATACATAAAGTTCACATACAAAAAAATCAAGAAAATATTCTACTGATTTAGAAAAGTAGATCTGTAATGTTTATAAGAGTATATTTATTATATATACTCAGTGGACAAGGTGTGAAGAGAAGTAATAAAGTTAAGTTTAGAGCACAGTTTTAGTTCAGCATAGCGTATTTTTTCCAAGAAGTTTTCGATCAGGTAAATTTAGATAATTTATAATTACACAATTGATAGTTGTAATAATAAAAAATATGTTACTTTATACTTTCAAAACGTAAGTTCGTTTGTTACTCAGCGTTTGAGCTAAATGTACACAGCAGTATGCAACTTGCAACTATTTAATATGTATTTACACAGTATTATAGTGCACTTCATCATATAATTCCGGTGGCGTCATGTTGGTAGTAATGGAAATAAGTGCTGTCAAATAATCTTAAATTCAGGGAGATTAAAACATGTTATATGACTCGTCTTTGGACTTTGTGACGTTGACACCTTGAGATAATATGACTCACACAATATTTCAGCCCTCTATAAATATTTTTAAATGCGTGGAAATAACTTTCAATATCATTAATATTACCTAGAATATAAAAAATTATGATGTGTGGAATTAAATTAAAAATATTACATTTTCAATGTGAATAAAACACGATTTTAATATATAAATGTTTATTTTAAGATTATTTTTCTACAATTATTACGTTCATCATGACGGCATAAGAACTATTTGATGAAACTCACTTTAAAATAGAAACGACAATTGTTCAATATACTTTCCAAGTATCAATCTATGGTTACCAATTTAATTTTATATTATTTTTGCACTCACAGAAGCTAAAGAAAAATATTAGTCTTTGTGATAACTAATATTAGCCAAAAAATAAGAAATAGAAGACTTTAGTTTTTTCTTTTATGTCTTTTAGCGGTCATAATTTTACCAGTGTCAAACTTCAGTTAATATTTAATACACAAACCGGTGTTTTGTCGCCATCACAACAAACGGCTAATATTGTATTATATTTTGTTAAAACTTTATTTGTATAAAATTGGAGAAATTATTAAAACATTAATTGTTGGCCAATGTGAAACATTAAAGGAAAGTTGTAACATATTGTTAAATATCATATTATAGTCAAAAAATTCTTCATTCTAAAACTAAAATTTCCACCATTTTGTTTAAGGAAAAATTAAAACCATGCACTAAAAGACTAGTTCCTTGAGCCTGTATTCTACGCGTACCATAAAACATAATTGATTTGTCAGTGTCATTTTCTCAAAACACTAAGCAGTTCAAAGTCTGTTTTTAACTATTTTTGAATTTAACTTTTAGCAGTTATTGGAATAATTTTTAATTTGTTCTTATATGTAAAAACATGAATGTTTTAGCTAAGACTGAAATATTATATCGCTGTAGGTGCTGTTTAGATGATGTAAACTTAAAACTCATGTGGAACGAAATTTCCAACGACGGACAAATTGAAACCTTTGGAAGCATGTTATTAGAATGCTACTCATTACCAGTGAGTATTTGTTTCATAACAATCTTAATTTTTAGAAATAACAAAAATCTCAACAAGTGATATGGATATATCATCATCAGCCCATTAAGTCCACTGCTGGACATAGGCCTCCCCCAAAGACGCCCACCCGCTGCGATCTTGAGCGATCTGGATCCAGCGGT
>DWCF01002918.1:0-21773 GCA_018230265.1 Delias oraia | reverse complement strand
GCTTTTCATTCTATTAAATATTGCGTTCGAAGGTTATTTTACGGAATATTTCAAAAAAATTGTGCCTGCTCTAGGTTCTCTAAGATTTCTTTAACTGGCTTCAAACAATTATTTTGTCCTATTTAACGCCGTTGCAACGTGTATATAACGATTTAACGTCGAACAGTGACAAAAAACTGTTTAATTAATTTAAAGTCCGTGTTATTTTATTTCACAAAAAGTTATGTCCTCCAAGTAGAGTTAGGTATATTTATTTTTTTATTAAAATCATCGTATATTATGGCCAACGTGGAGGAGGCTCATCTAGGATAAGCGGTTCTTCGTACATAGACAACCCTAGCCCTTGCAGGACCGCGGGTGTGTTACCGGCCTATAAGGGATGGGTACAATCTTTTTTACAGGCTCCCTGGACATATGCCTCCCCCAATATTACGTGTATATCTGATAATAAAAATGATATTATAAAAGAAATAAATTATCATCTATTCTACGAATAGAACGAAATTTTTTATGGTAAAGCGGATAGTGGAGCAGGTGGGTCTCCTATATGTAAGAGAAGTCCACCGCCCATGGAAAATCGTGCCACAATCAGTGCATTGGTAGTGTTACCGACTTTTTAACACTCAGCGAAATTCATTAGAATTACCGTTTCAAGTGTAATTACCATTTCACGCTGAGTATTCTTTGCGCCCTTAGTATTCGGATGAGCCGGCCCAACTAGAGCGTTAGCAGCTTCAGCATGGCTCTCCCATGGTGAAAATATTATACTATTAAATATTTTTTTTATTCGATAGCGGACAACGGAGCACGTGGGTCTTCTATATGGTAAGAGATCACTGCCAGCCATGCAAAACTGCGCCATAGTCCACGCATATTTGTGTTGCCGACTTTTTACGCTGCAAAAGGGGCATTTTTAAAGCCGATATTTTCACTCACTCAGCGAAACACAGTACAAGTACCATTTCACGGTGAGTATTCTGTATATAAAAACACTTGTTACAAGTGATAAAGGCCTTCAAAATGCTCATTGAATTTCATGCATCGTGAGGCTATAATATTCGACGAATTTCAGAATACAACGAATTCAATGATCCCGTTTTAATTAATTCATACATGCGTTATGTAATCGTATAATGGTAATGTGCACCGCAAGCCAAAATACAATTTGTTGAACTGTCCACATAGCATTATTTATTATGTGTCGTAAGAATTTTTCATGTTCTATTTGTAGTAAACTAAAGTGGATTGTAACATAAGTTTCTTTAGTAATAAATTTTAAATTATATCGAATTCTAGAAAGTTAATGTATTTAGACTAATATGTTTCTTTTGTATTTTTTGTATTGAATAGCGGATAACGGAGCAGGTGGGTCTCCTATATGGTAAGAGAACACGCCCATCACCAACCGCGCCACACTCCGCGCATTAGTTGTATTGCCTGATTTTTACGTTTATTAACACGTATTATTTCAAGGGCCGCCGATATCCTTATTCACTTAGAAAATCATAGTAGAAGCACAATTTCAAATACAACTACCATTTCAAGCTGAGTATTCTGTAAACCCTGGTATCTCTTCGGACGAGCTGGTGCAATGATTGCGTCAGAATATGCATAGCTGTTCAGCATAGCTCTTCTATGGGTGTATTTATCATTAAATAAATATGCATACGCTGGATGCAGGTTGCCTCCGACAGGTATTAACAACAGGTCAGTAATCTCAAACAGAGTTGCCACATTTCAAGATGTTTTCAATCAACTAATTGACAAATTCAAATGCGTCTGAGCGTATAAACTTTTTCGTTATTAAAAACAAAACGTTGAATATAAAGGCATTCAAATTGTCAGGTTGGGGTGTGATTGGAATGAGCATGGAGATTAGCTTTGAAAATACTTAACACTTAATTAAATACTATTTTACGGTTATAATATTTATTTGATATAGTATAACGGATAACGTAGCAGGCGGGTTTTCTTCTTAAGCGATCACTACCGCCTATAATTGATAACCACAATCCGCATTGGTTATGTTGCCAGCTTTTTCGCCGCTTAAACGGTTTAGTTTCAAGGGTTTCCGATATTCTCACTCACTCAGCGAAATAATAAGTACGGTTTCATAATGGTATTCTATGAGCCCTTGGTATCATTACCGATGAGAAAGCTTGAGAAGAAGCCTTGCTTTGCTTTTAGCTTGTGTGAGAGTCACAAGAAATATCTAAAATGTAACACAGTAAAAGTTTATATGAGAGAAGTTATCATAGTTTTATAAAAATTAACAATTTTGATAACATTGCTTGAGAATTACATACAAATAAAACTAATACTAATATAGTTATAATTAATGTTGCCCAAATGCAAGACTTAGCTTTGTCTTAGTCTTGCGTCAATACACCTGGTCTTGGTCTTGGTCTTGCAAGTCTTGAAATTACCAATTAGACCAATGATATTTATTAAAGTTTACTTCAGATCTTAGAAAAACCTATCAGAATAGAAACATTTTGAGCTTGAATTAGCATAGCCATATTAAAGACAAACCAGATTTATAAAATATGTCTATAGATTTAATGAGAGAGTCCGAAAAACACTGCCAAAAAAATACCTGCAAGACGCAAGAGTCTTGCAGCTGAGTCTTGTTTTTGCTCAAGTCTTACACGGTCAGTCATGATCTTGCTAAAATTAGGCGGACTTGGTCTTGGTCTTGTATTTTGGCAACAATAGTTATAATACTAATTACATAGTTTTTTAACTGTATTAACCTTGTAACTTATTCCTAATAATCGTAAAAAAATAAATAATAAAGTAAAATCGTACCGGCTCGGTTAATTGAATAAATAAATTCATATGTAATATTAAAGTTGTGAACACAGCTCAGTTTTTCACTTTCAATGTGAAATATGGCGCGGTAAAATATTCCCATACAAAGTCGCCGTGCAGTGGCTTAACACCGATCATAGACTAGTGTTTGCTTCTTTGTTGAGTAAGCGGGTCTTTTCATTCACAACTGGTGGAAAATCCTTGAAATGAGTTCTATTGTTTTGCCTAAGTGCTGCTTAAGTGGCCACTTCCATCGTTCAACTCGGTTTTATCTCATATGTTGCAATTAAATTAAATTTTTACCCTCCTTTGTACTGTTTAAAGGTTTTTATTTCCTATTGCTTATATACAGCCCACAACTTAGTACAAAATCCTTTGAGCTAACAACGGACCAGGTGGGTCTCCTATATAGAAAGATAACACCGGCGCCCATGAACAACCACGCTATAGTCCGCGCATTGGTTGTGTTGCCGGATTTTTACGCCGCTTAAGGTGCACTATTAAGGGCCTCCGATTTCCTCACTCACTCTGCAAAACATAGTAGAAGAACATACGGTTTCACGCTGAATGTTCTGTGAGCCCGTGATATTAATTCAGATGAGCTGGCCGCATTAGTGCGTCAGCATATGCTTCAGCATGGT
Source organism: Delias oraia (assembly GCA_018230265.1). Lineage (NCBI taxonomy): Eukaryota > Metazoa > Arthropoda > Insecta > Lepidoptera > Pieridae > Delias > Delias oraia. The sequence continues at coordinate 18,321 of DWCF01002918.1, read as the reverse complement.
TCTCCCACAGGTGCTACAGTATAGTACCTACACTATTCTGTCTGAGTATAGTATAGTACACTCGCCCGGCCACTGTCAATTCCTTCCAGAGACTGAATAAATTCAAAATTAAATTATAATTTATGATTGTCTGGACCGAGAGTCGAACTCCATATCTCTCGCTTCATGGTACACTTTTAAAACCATTAAGCTACGAGGCTCTCTGGAAGCTTATATATTAGCTTTAGTACAATTTATTAAATTGAATCTGTTTCCTTTCAATTTCACTGCCGAATTTCCGATTGTATACTCATTTAATTTTCAATAGGATATAGAAAATATACAGTAGCGTACTATAAAGCGTTAGAATATAAAATGTGAAACTGATTTATATTATAAAGGAATTAATAAATCGTAATGACATTTCTGATGTTTAAAAATGTCAATCTTTATTTTAATAAAACCGTTTAAATGGTTACTTTACCGCCCTGTTTTTATGAATAGTAGTACAAAAGTAGTGTCATTAGTAGTGTCATTGTAATAGTAGTACAAAACATTTTTCGAAATGAATGTAACCTCAAAAAATCAATTTAAACCACACATAATGAAATAGAAAAAAAAACATTTTATTGACAACCTCTTTTCTGGTTTTATTTCATCTTTATTTGCAGATCAAATTCTTAAAATATATATATTTTGATTGTATTGTAATGATATTAAAAATTATTTCATTAATGCAATACTAAAGTGCCTGTTGGAAATAGAAGTTACAAAGCATTTTATACCTAGAAGTTCGTATGCCTCAGTAAAGGCATTGAATGCAAACCTTATGAAATAATAAAGATATGAACAATGGGTCGAGTCTTGCAGCGACCGCACACTACTCTACTGTTAAAATAACTTTTCAAGTATACATTTTCATACATATAATAATATATTCTGTAGATTTTATTTCTATTATTAATATCTTAATATTATGATAGTTGATTGATTGGATTTAGATCATTAAGGCATAAATGGTTACCAAAGTCATTTGATGATTTTGGTTTAAACACATTTTACTAGATTAATGGACAAATAAATATATTTTTTAATATTTTTAATTTAAGGTTAACTATTTTTACACAAATTTGTAAATATTTACCGCTAGGAAGACAATAATTTGATGTGTATTATTTTTGGCTTTATTACACTCCTAAAATCGTCCATGCACCAATTTTGATGGTTGTGGTCTAAAAATAAAAACCATTAGGAAAAAATCTTATTTTTTGATTTTTTTACTGGTATCAAAAGATTTACATAGCTTAATAAGGCGATTGCTATTAAACATTACAGACTTTTTCAATCAGTGTCAAATAGTAATATCATATAGTAATGATACAGAATACTTACCGTAAAACGGTACTTATACTGAGTTTTGCAGAGTGAATGAGGATATCGGGGCCCTAAAAATTGCCGCTTAAGCGGCGTAACGAGCCGGCAACACAACCAATGCGCGGACTGTGGCGCGGTTGTTCATGGGCGGCGGTATTCTCTTACCATATAGAGCCACCTGCTCCGTTGTCCGCTATAGAATAAAAGAATATACAGAATAGGTACAATAAAAAATATATCTTAACTTTTAGTAGTTTAACGAAGGCAGTGACCTATATCAAAATATATGGAAGAGACGTGATATATCAAATACCACCTTAAACTCTTTTGGCACCATGTCAATTCTTGAATTTTATAAACCTGTTAGTGACGGTGCGACGAAATAAATTGCTCGACAGACTGTTCAATTTCTGCATTTTCTTAGTAGGTAACTCCTTTTAAATTGACTATGTATACATCCTTCTTGCTTTATATTTTTCGACTTCTCAGTCATTAAAAAAATATTGTTTAAACTAGATTTATTTCCGATTTTCAGCACATTTCTTAACACTTAGTATGTTTTTTTGTATAGTAGGCAACGGACTTGGCGGGTTTCTTTTATGGTAATGGATTACCATCGCCCATGGACAACCACCACAACCGCCACAACATGAGTTTAGCTTGTGTTGGCGGCCTTATAAGCTGCTTTAGCGGTATAATCATAATTTTTCACGAGAGTGAATACTAAAACTTTCAATAAATAGAAAAGTTGTAATTATTAATTTTGAATTTTCATTAAATGATTGCATAGTTATTCATCCAATAAAGTCATTGATGAAGCATTAAATATTATAACAATAATTTTACAATAAAACATTTCCTAAGGTTTTGAACTATTTTTTATCATCGTCATTAGTAAATTTATAAGTCATCACAAAGACAAAGGTATTTGTTTATAAGGTTATTTGTTTGTTTGTCAGTGTTATCTCTTAAAAGAAAATAAATATTAAAAATTTCATTAAATACGTAGCTTGCATTTTTTAAATTCAGTTTTGCTAATGTTCTTGAATTTTGACTTAAATTATCTTAAATCTGTTATAGTATATGTTGTATTTCTACTAATATATATTATTTACATGTAAGATATGTCGTTATAATATGAAGTACTTCAATTATCAGTCAGACCAACTAATTTCGCAATCACTCGACCGCGAACAATGAATCCTTGTTTACCTGATGCCACTTCTGTATAAAGCTTAGAGTACAACATATTGATAATAATCTCATACAAAAATAACATATTTTTATGTTATAGCGGACAACGGAGCAGATGGGCTTCCTATATGGTAAGAGAACACCGCTGCCTACGGAAAACGCATTGGTTGTCTTGTCGGCTTTTTCGGCACTTAAGCGGTATTTTTAAGGGCCTTCTATATCCTCAGTCATATCCTCACTTACTCTTCGAAACACAGTAAGACACAGTCTCAAGTACAACTACTATTTCACGCTGAGTATTCTGTGATGCCGTGGTATCACTTCAGACGAGCCAGCCCAATTCGTGTGTTCGCAAATGTTTTAGCATGGTTCTCCCATGGGAAAAAAAATTAAATATGAATTATGTTGCTTTTATGGTATGGGTGAACAATGATAAAATTTTGTTTCTTTAGTTTATTTCATATATAATAAATACTTTTTATTTGTACTGTAATAGCGTCTATTGACGGTGTGCGGAAAAACCTTTTTAAGGATTATGTCACTCAAAGAATTTATTATATATTGAAATATTTGTATTTCTTAAAAGAAACAACATCGTATGTGGGTATATTCCTATTATTATTGGCCAATAACACTCGAGCTAATGAAATGAGCTCCTTCTCAGAGATTGCCGTAATATAACGAGTTTGGTAGTTTCATGATATACTGATAGATGACCTAAGCACTACAGTTATTAATAGCCGACAACGTTGATACTTATTAGTATAAAATAAATGCTTATTCCCTTGAATGATTTATGTGTTTGTTTCAGAAGCTTTCAATGCGATTAAATTTATCTTCTGGCATATTTTGGTGCATTTTTCTTGATAATTACAATAAATGGTTCTTCGATCTTTGTTGAATGAACGTATTTTTTGACGTTGGGCCGGTTCGTCCGAAATGATACCACGGGTTCACAGAATACTCAGCGTGAAATGGTAGTTGTACTGGAAACGGTGCCTTGACTGTTTCGCTGCCGACAACACAATCAATCCAGGGACTGTGGCGCGGTTGTCCATGAGCGGCGATGATCTCTTACCATATAGGAGATCCAGCTACTACTTTGTCCGCTACAAAATAAAATTGTAATGGCAGAGTTTGTTCTAGTTAGTTGGCATCTACCGAATCTAAATAACGTTTCATTTATAATTATAATTCAACCAATTTACCTAATATAATTATAAAATATAGCTGCAAATTTTCTCTAAAATCTATTCCGTAGTTGTGTTAAATAGTATTGAACATCCACACATACAAAATTTCTCGTTTAAAAGTTGTAAATTTATGTTTCATAATCGACTTTATTAATTTGTTTACAAATAATATTTTGAGTTATATAATTTTGTCTTGTTCTTTTTGAGTTATTTTTACCATAAATCCACGTAATATTTCAGCTCTTTTTTTCAACGCTAAAGCTTATAAAGTCACGTTTTTTATTATTAGGTTCTGTATTTCGTTAAAAAAGATAATATTTGCATGATACATAGTCGCATTGTGTCACGCTAAGCCCATCCTAAGTGGGTGATTCAAAGTAAGTTATTGTAAAAATACCCACGTTGAACTTTTTTGTTTTTTAATTGAAAAAGAGGTTATATAGTGTGGATTAGTTTGTATTGTGTACGGTTATGTAATGCCTCGTAGCTATTTGATTTCATAAGCTTACCATGAAGCGAAAATCATCGGGTTCGAACTCTGATCCGGTCAATAATAATTTAATTTATAATTTATCCTGTCTCTGGAAGGGCCGTGTCATAATACTGTCACATCCGTAATAGACCCCGAAGCATAACGCACTAATTGGGCTTGCTCATCTGAGGTGATACCACGGGCTCATAGAATACGCAGTGTGAATCGGTTGTTGTACTTGAAACGGTATTAGTACTGTGTTTCGCTGAAGCGGCGTGAAAAACTGGCAACACAACCAAATCTGATCTTTTACTATAGGGAAAACCCGCCTGCTCAATTTTACCATAAAAAACTAATTAATATGAAGCTTGCCTAACAATAAATCTTTTAATTAAAAAGTCCCCCTTCAGTATCCATTATTATTCTTAATTGAATGTAGTCCGATAAGGAATAACTTCAATGGAAACGTCAGAGCTTTTCATGAGAGATCTTCACAAAGTTCATATCTTAGCCTTTTGTTATCCAGACAGCGTGTAAGCAATAGTTTAGGCTGAAAGTAGAGTATTTGTGTCAATAAAAAGGCATCGTTGGTACTGAAATAAACATGCCTTCGTGCATTATTTCCGCAATATGATACGGGAATGGCTCGGAATAAAAGAGGATTTAGTGACAAGAGTAGCGAAGTAACGACATTGAATAAAAACTACTAATGGTATAGGAAAAGTTTGGACGTAATTGCTGATAGATGTAGAACAATGCTACATTACCATGTTTTAGTGTTTTACTGTATGTTAGCGAATGAGGAAGGTGCGGTGATTGAGTTGGACCAGTACAGGCCTAAGAAAGTGGGGCCGATAGAGAGCCCGTAGCTGAGTGGATTAATAGATCACCATGAAGCGAGAGGTATGTGATTCGAGTCCTGGTCCGGAAAATTATAATTTAATTTATAATTTATTCGGTCTCTGGAGGTGCTTGTCAATAGCCGGGAGAGTGTCTTAATACTTTCGCACCCGTCACCTTTCTGAAGAATAATATGCTGACGCACTAATTGGGCCAGCTCGTCTGAAGTGATACCACTGGCTTACAGGATGCTCAGCGTAAAACGGTACTTGTACTGTGTTTCGCAGAGTGGGTGAGGATATCGGGGCCCTTAAAAGCCCTATATACTCTCACTCTGCGGTTAGTAGAAGTACCGTTACTAGTAAAACTACCATTTCACACTGAGTATTCTGTGAGTTATTTTACGGGAAGAGCCTAACTTAATGCATAAAATAAATAAAATTAATTCTACAGCTTCTAAGAGAATTATACTTTGAATGAGTAACACGAATAAATGGCTTTATTTTGAAAATTAAATTATTAAATATTTTGTCAACATTTAGTCAAAAATAAAATATTGTATAACTTCAGATTAATGAATGCGATCAAACTGCTTTCATTAAATTAAATATAGTTCAATATTTAGGTTTCTACAATGTTATTATTGTATATGGAACCAGAGCAACAAGACTTCTTAAAAACTAATCTCATTTAAAGGTTTTGTAAGTATTTAAGTATTAAACCGTAAAGCGATATTGTATTTTTTTATAGTTTCCGCTTCTGAATATCTCTTTTGCATTAATTAAGACTTGTGCCAAGTTAAATCATTTTTATTGAGGATAAATATTCAGTTTTAGTAAAGTATCGCATTTGACTTGATGCAAGCTCAAATGCTGTCAGTTATTGGTTTAATTTAATTAATAGTTATTCGTACAACAGAATCTGTCTTATAGTGTAGATTTTCTATACTACCGTGGGAGAGTCGAGCTGAGTAAATGCTGACGCACTAATAGGGCCGGCTCGTCCGAAGTGATACAGGGCTCACAGTACTCAACATGAAAGGGGTTCTTCTACTGTTTCGCTAAGTGCGGTGCGGTGTTCCCTTACCATATAGAAGACCCACCTGCTCCGTAGTCCACTATACAATAAAAAAATTAACTATATATTTATATTGGGGGCAAAGACCATATATGCGAAATACCAATAAACCACATAGCTAAAACCATTTTACACTGAGTAATTAACAGTGTTAAGTCCTTAGCACCAGAGCGATCATATTTCCTTTTCCCCTGTTTGTTAACATAATTTATTCAATTCATTGCCTATTGTAATAGTGGCCCTCTTGGGAACGTTAGTCTAATGATACCTTTGCGCCTCATAATATGAGTGTAGCGCCGGCTTATTTTAATAAGTAATGACATCTGTTTGGAGGTGCTGTCCTTGTTTCCTGAAACGAATATTAAGTCTATTGCAGGTAGTTTATTTACGCAAATATATACTCACGGTATACCAGCGTGAAATAGTACTATGTTTAGCTGATTGAGTGAGGATATCGAATAAACGACAAAATGTCTGCCTGCGAGGCAGGTTTAAAAGCCGGCAACACAGCCAAAGCGTAGATTAAAATGCTGTTTTCCTTGGGCGGCGGTGATCTCTTTCCATAGAAGAGGCCTGTCTGCTCCGTTGTCCATTATATAATAATAAAAAAAAAAAGATCGTTAGAGACCAGGTTTCCGCGACCTATGTCATCACAACACAGTGGTTTACATTTACTTTATACCAAATCAAATATTATCTCACATATTATCATATAGCCACTTGTGGGCGTCTTAATATTTAAGTTAATAAGTATTTAAGTACACGCCCATCTGAAACCAGCAAAAAAATCATTAAATTTAAATGAAATGTATTTACAATTAACATTTATTCATTAGGAATATATTAAACTGAAGCTACTGACGTTCAAATCCCAAGTGACGTAACGAATGTTCAACTTTACAATACAAACTATTATATTTTTATTAATATAAATATATTTAATGATATATATTGTTTCATTTTTATTAAAATGGAGTTGTAAACGAACATAAGGCTTTCTTAGGATAAGTGGTCCTCCGTCCATGGACCCCTACTCCGTGCTGGACCGTGAGTGCGTTGCCGGCGGCTTTTAGGTGGTGCTATTTTTTCTAAACAATAAATAAAAAATTAAACGCAGGCTTCTAATATTAACATAAGAGTTTAGGTTCTGTACGATAGGGGATTTCTTTATGTAAGCGTTGCGAGTCGGAAGCTAAAACTCATTAGGACGGTCTTTGAAATCTGTAATCTGACTAAAGGGTCTCTATTATCGTCTTATTACTTAAATAAGAACGAATATATTATTTCACTGAAAAGAAAAATCATTAATATCAAACATATTTACCCCATCTTTTAACTCTAAAACAGTACGAATAAATAAAAATGGTATAATAAAAATAAAAATCTCTTGCTCGCTTCTTTTATAAATCTTGAAAACGGATCCTAAACTTTTGTTTGTATTTCATAATTTTTGTATTAAATAATTTCTTTCGGATAAAAAGTCTATTTCCTCCTGGTTCTAAGCTATCTTCATATGTATTTTCAGCTTAAACAGTTCAGCCGTTCTTGAGTTGTAATCAGTGTAACTAAAACGATTTTTTTATATAATATGATTGGGAATACTTAGGCAGATGTGGAAAATTTATTTTTATCATGTATTTTGTAGTTCAGCTTCTAGCTATGGCCTTAATTTATATATGATAAAACCTTGTACGAAGAGTTTGTAAAGAGTAAAACAAATGCCACCAGTTTCAATAAGTAATGGCAGTTTTGTGGTTTACGAGGACGCCGGGTGCTATCTACGCGCAGTAACAATGTTTCAATGCATTTACAAATATGGCGGAAGTGAAATTTATTCCTGAATTTTATATTGAACCTCAAAAATCTTTGTTTTAAGCCTCTTAGAGTCGGTCTGATTGGAATTAAAATTAAACATTTGCTTAATTAATTCAATTATTTAAATCAAGAAACTGAATTAGAAGTAAAAAGTAATTCTATTCAGGTTTTACCTCTACGCGTTTTGTCTGTACAGCGAAAAAAATATTATATATAATATTAATTACAATAAATTACATATAAAAAGCTAAATACTTAATTATAAAATGATTCTAATTTTCACTTCAAAGTAACGTTTGACCTAATAAAGTAATTTAATTGAAAACAGTTAACTCCAGGCATATTAAATAATAATAAGGAAAACGAGGATGAGACGCATCGAATTTAGTTCATTCCTTTAGGGACTACGATATGGACAACATACACACAGATATGACCAGTTTTTAATATATCATTTGAGTTTTTATTTTATAGAAACAAATTGAGCAACGTTAACTGGAGGTAACTTTAGTTCGGTCGCGGATGCGTTACCGGACTTGAAGGGAAACTAAGCTTTTGAGTTATTCATAATTGGAAAACGAACGAGAAAATGCAGCTAATCGTAAATTTCTCGAAAGCGACTTATAGGGAGGGATTTTCTTAATATTAACGAGCCATTGTACTTTTCACGTCTCCGACGGCAAGAAATCTATTCAGGAAAACTTCAAAATGCAATTACGCCTGGTTTGCGTCCAATCGATTCTCTGTTATCGGTTATTTTAATCGTTTTGTTCACTAAAAATTGAATTTATATTTCTGTTGACAAAAAGTTAAATTATCTTGTAAAGGGATTTATATTTTTGTAATCAAAAACATATCTGAATTACTGTTGTTAAAATTTATTAATTGACCCATTTTGACATAATTTGTCATATAATAATAAAATTTTAAAAATTCATACAATTTAATAATCAATCATAATTTACAGCTATTACAATTTCGTTTACAAACCTAAGAAAACTTAGCCGTGGTAGAGCGATGCTGAAGCATACGCTGACTTACTAATTGAGTTGGATCGTCCGGAATGTTACTACGGACTTATAGAATACCAGCGTGAAAAATACTGTGTTTTACTGTGTCAATGTATAATGCCAGCAACACAACATGGCGAACGGAGTGAGAGGGTTATATTAAAAGATCCACCGCCGCCCATGGACAACCGCGCCACAACGAAGTTTGGTTAGAGTTAGAGAGACTTCTAAAGCCGTTTATTCGGTATGGTTTCTCTTTCCACTGATATCCTCACTCACTCAGCAAAACAGTAGAAGTTTTTATTCTGGCATTCTGTGAACCCGTGGTATCGTTTCGTACTAGCCATCACATTTAGTGCGGCAGCATATGCTCCCACGGATAAGACAGGGTGAATACATTTATCCCCCCACTGTCATGTCCTTCACGACAGAATGAACTATATATTTTTATTTTGACCAGGAATCAAACCGGTTACCTCTCGCTTCGTAGTAGACTTACCAAACCACTTAGCTACTAGGCTCTTAAAACATATTAAATAAGTGTAACTGATATATCTTAAAAAATTGCAATAAATCGCTCCTATTTTACAAGTTAATTATGAAATAGAATTTCCTATCGTATTTAAATTGTTACGTGACACTAACTACCAATATGCTAAGTGCTTTCGCGAATGGCGTTAATCCATTGCCGTAGGAATTATATTAGCCTATACAGCCTTCATTGTACTAAGAAGTTCTACCTATAAAGATGTACCTTGAACACTTAAGTAATTAATTTTACACCAAAAAGTATATAATATAACTATATTCTGTGGAAGTGTGCTACAAAGTGATTGTCTATGCATCGAATCTTCTATAATTTTTGAGCATTTCGTAGTTTGTGGTCTTATAAGCTTACGACAAAGTGAGAGCTATTGAGTTCGAATACCAGCCCGAATGAAAAAAATATTTAATTTATAATTTCCATTGCCCAATATACCATATTTTTTTTAAATCTACTGAGGTAAAAGTGTGATATTAATATGCGTGTTATTTTGTGGGATTGTGGAACATAGAGTGTATGTCTATGCATTGTAACTTACATCGTTATTTTTTTTAAACAAAAGAGATCAATCTCTTAATTTTTTTTTAAATTTGGTAATAATACCACTTGATTGTAAGCGGAGAGCGTTCTAATGGGATGAGAGCTTGTCCTGGAAAGAGCTTTTCACCCGGTATAATTTTCATCTTGTTTTTCCTGCTTGAATTTTAGCATTACGATAAATTGACGCATACATAATGCCCCTTTTCCCAAGTGTCAAAAACGAACACCTTCTCGCGTCCTCTCGACTTGAGTGACAATATAAGCATACTTGTAGTAATTAAATAAGTGACATTTATTTCATTAATTGAAAAAAAACATTTCTAACTGCTTTATTAGGTTCTTACAACTGTTTCTTACCACCTTATAAGCTAGATAAACAGTAATACCAGCGTAAAACAGTACTTGTACTGTGTTTCACAGCATGATGAACAAGAAATTGTACCGCTTTAGCAGCGCAAAACCTCGTTAAATGAACTATTGCGTGGATATTGACGCGGTTGTCCTTGGGCAGCGATGTCTTTTCATAAAAGAAATGCGGGGACTGTGGCGCGGTTGTCCATGGGCGGCGATGTCTTTTCATGAAAGAAATGCGTGAACTGTGGCGTGATTGTTAATGGGCGGCGGTGTTCTCTGACCATATATTAGACCCAACTGTTTCGTTGTCCGCAGTACAAAAAAAATATACTAAATATTAATCCTATATAATAAAATAGATGAAGCCGCTTGTCAAGAAAACCGTTTCTGAATAAATGTTAACAATAAACCATTTCCATAGATTCACACATCAGCGCGTTCCAAGTATCCCGACTATAGAATACATGTAAATAATATGTTATTATTAAAGTGACACTTCTGTGAGAGGGTTTCGATCGTAGAGATCTGTGCCTAGGGGTTGCTTTCCCTATTCAGTAGGTGGTCTTACTAGTATTTCTTGCTTTATTTTATGATTTATTTATTTCATTTATGTCTTTTCTCTATTACTTTTATGAAGCTTCGAAGTTATACCACGGGCTTAAAGAATACCAGCATGAGCGTACTTGTACAATGTTTCGCTGAGTGAGTGAGGATATCGGAGGGTCTGGTAATTTTACCGTTTAAATGGCGTTATAAACCGGCAACGTAACCGAAGTACGGATTTTGGGGTGAGGTGTAAGAGCCGTTTTATCATATAAATTTTTAAAGTAATAAAAGCGTTAATTAAATATAAGAATTGGTGGTGAAAAGGTGAAAACGTAGCGTAAAATTATCTAAAGTTATATCATAAAAATTAATAAAGAAATATTTGTACAAAAATTGGAGTAGTAATTTTTACCGTGGGAGAGTCATACAGAAGCATATGCTGACGCACAAACTAGGCCGGCTCGTCCGAAGTAACGCCACGGGCTCTCAAAATACACATAATGAAATGATACTTGTACTGTGTTTCGCTCAGTGAGTGAGGATATTGGAGACCCTTGAAATTATGCCACTTAAGCGGCGTAAAAACCAGCAAGAAAAGCAAGAGCACGGGCTGTGGCAGTGTGGCAGTGTCTCTTCGGCTCCGTTGGCAACTATACTATAAAAAAGCATAATACCTTTAGACATATGAAATAGATGTTGACCTAAGACCTACGCAATATGCATACAAATTTTTATAAAAATCATTTAACTCCTTTCGGAGAAATTGAACAATAACTTGGACACGAAAATATATAAGATGTATATATATATAATATATATTTTAAGCTGATAAAAACTGATAAATACTTTATATTAGTTTTCTTAACATATTTAATGAATCATCTTTACTGATATTTTTACTGTTTCGGTATTTTTTATGTTTACTAATGAATAACTAAATATTTAGTATGATACGTAACAACATTTCTATTTTATTGTATTTAATATTGCGACTTGGGGACCCACAAAAAAGGGCGTATCCATCCCTTAAAAGCCGGTAACACACTCGTGCCCTGCAAGGGCTAGTGTGCGTGGAAGGAGACCCGCTTAACAGAAGTGAGCTTTCTGCAAGTGTGTAACAATTTTCATGACAAATAATTTAAAAATTCAACCTTGAATTAAACTAAATGACCTCCTAAACTTACACAATTATGCGTAGTAATGTTACAAGTTACAAATTACCATTATAATTAAAAAGCCTCTCTCTTTACATACATTTAATACATTACGTACTTGGAACAATTATACCCTTTTTACTCTGACAGAGGATTACAACTTTTTTGTAAATTTCATTATATCATACTACTCCGCCTTGGCTTATGTACACAAGTTTAATTATGTAGGGACCAGTTATAGTACAAGGTTCTCGGATGGTAAAAATTGCTGTCGCCCTTAGATAATCACTTTGGTTGTGTTGCTGGCTTTCTACGCCGCTTAGGAGGCATTTCAAAGATCCCTGATATCCATTCACTCAGCAAAACATAGTACAAGTATCTACAGTTAAATTAATTTCTATCTTTCTCACCTGTGGGAAAGCCATGCTGAAGCATATGCTGACCCACTTATTGGGCCGGCTCGTCTGAAGTGATACCACGTTCTCAAAGAATACTCAGCGTGAATAAAATGAATACTGTGGCGCGGTTGTTCATGGGCGGTGGTGTTCTTTTACCATATAGGGCCCCACCTACTCCGTTGTCCACTATACCATAAAAAATCATAGACCTTTCCTTCTAATCCTTACTTCCTTATTCAAAAACATACATATTATATTAACAAAAATTTAAAATAGAATATTTCTCGGACGGTAGCGTGGCAAGAAGTTATTTTCAGTTATTTTACAAAAGATCCCGTAAAATCGTTCATCGTCAGCCGTTGCAACAATGCGGTCCAACTTCCGTACCTACGCCGTAACAGAGTTTTCATTCAAGGGAAATGCAATTATGCACAACCTCTAGAATATTCCAAATCGACCTTAAACGATTTTATAGACGAAAAATTTCGGTCAATATTGAACGGTGTAATAGACGAACTAAATTGTGAGCCAATTTAGTGATTGACTACTAAATTCAAAGCTTTAAGCTTTTATATGACATTATTTTCGATTTTAACACACTTAAATAAGGGCTCATTGAAAAATATCTTTATTCTAATGGGGTAGACAAAATTTAATAATATTTTTATTGATAAATTTCACACAAATGTATGTAGAAATTATATATGTAACACACAGATAATGATATAAAAATCTCTTGATTCGAAAGATCAAGACCCATATTATGTTCGCTATACCATAAATAAAATGTATAGGTTTAAGTATATATCTTAATTCACATTAGAGCATATAACATGTTTTATATAGTATAGCGGACAACGGAGCAGGTGGATCTCCTATATGGTAAGGGAACACCGCCGCCTATGGACCATCGCGCCCTTGTCCGCGCATTGAGTCACTCAGTCCGTACATATGAACGTAATTTTACTCTAAGTTTACATATTGCTTAAAAAAATTTCTATTGTTAAAAATAAGTAAGAAACTTAAACACCTTGGTTTTTTTCTAACCTTATACAAGAATTAAAATATATTTTAACAGATCACTCCCAAGCGCCGATATTACTATAATATTAAAATGTCTTTATAAGGCTTTACTAATTAATTTGAAAATAACTTCCCTTAATTGATTACTAAATTAGAGACAAAAATACGTGACACAATAAGTATAAGAATAATATAAAATTAAATGAAAGCAATATGAAAGTGAACTTTATCGTTGAACGATATAATAAATCATATTTTTATTAACACTTTGGAATGGAATTCTGAGTCAGCGTTGTTTTATTTTAATTGGCGTACGATTAATAAATAAAATTAAATATGGTTATCATTTGATTAAATACTCTATCATAAGTTTTTTTTTAAAAACGCTGGGCATCCAGGACAAGCGGATCTTCGCCCATGGTCACACTAAACCCTTCCATGGCTGTTCTTTTTTTGCTACTCGTAGATAAAGAGCGCTGGTTAAAAACACTTCTCATACAACTTAAAATACCAGTAATGAGGAAAAAACTGGTATGCCACTGTAGCAAAAAGGTTTAATAAGATCTGTAAATTGAAGAGAAATCGATAAAGATTAAAGTCCGATTAACGAACTGAAATTGTATAAGAGGATTGGGAATATGGAATTACTACCACAGATATCGTCCACGTAGGTATTCCGTAATATAGATTGCAGTACATGTTAGTTTACTTTATAACAAAATTTAAATAATATTAAAATGGTATTAAATTAAATCTTTTATTATATTATATAGTATAGACAACTTATATTATTATTATATTATGTATAATCTGGAAGCCTCTGGAAGGGCTGGAAAGTAGCTGAGGGAATCTTTTAATACTGTGACACGCATGGGAGAGCCGTGCCGGCTCGTTCAAAATGACACCACGGGCTCACAGAATACTCAGCGTGCAACGGTAGTTGTACTTGAAATGTTACTTGTAAATGACAATATCGGAGGCCATTAAAAGTGCCGCTTAAGTGGCAAAAAAATCCGGCAACAAAATCAATGCGCGGACTATGTCGCGGATGTCCGTGGCCGGCGGTGTTCTCTTACCATTTAGGAGACCCACCTGCTCCGTTGTCCGCTATACAATAAAAAACTATTTTATCATGATTGTATTTTTGGTACTTATTGTGAATTTATTATTTTTTTACTGATAATTTTGAAACCATAGTGTATGCTCGGATACCACATGTAATAATAATAACAATAAATTTTGTCTATACTAACAATCTCAAAACACACTCTCTCCCCCACACAATTACACAAACTCACACAACACACACAAACACGCACGCATGCTCCTTACCTGCAGAGCCTTTAATATAACTTTTTTTCCATGTTTAGTTCTATATTATTTTAATAGCACAAGGGAAGCTGCGAGCCATTCCCAACACAAGTATCTAACCATTACTTCCTGGGAAAATTTCTCCACGAAAATTTTGTAAATACTTTGGAAATAAACAATTTTTTTAACAATAGGTGTAAAATTCCGCGGTTCGTTGTCGTTTTTTCTGCACCAGTACTTTGAAAACAGCGTAAACTTAGCAAAAAGTAAATGTTTTTGATATCTTCAACTTCTGTTGAAACTAAAACGAAAATAAAAAAGGAGAATTATCAAGTGATTGTGAAAACCTATGATAAATGATTTGATTGATTGAAAATAATATAATATTTATGTACACTTTGAAATATTCGATTATAAATTAAATTCAAGAATGATTTTCAATAGTCTATCGTTGTTTGAGATCCATGAAATTATATTTGGACATTATTCTCAGATGAAGGATATTATTTTCTGTAGTAAAATTTCCCGGTAAATGTACAAAACTTCATAGGCGTGATCAGTCAATATTATTACTCTAAATTTTATATCGCATAAACAAAACAGTGGTTGTTTGAAATAAAATTAACAGTGTTATTTGTAAAGTACGGTTTATGTTAATAATAAGTTTTAAAAAAATTGTAGCAAATTTACATCAGTTTATTTTTATGAAATTAGTAGAAAATCATATTGATTCTTTTATCATATATAATAGCGCCATCTATGAAATTTTTAGAAAGTGCTTGCTGTCTGAAACAGTTTCAGGTTTCAGAAGTTCTATTAGTTCACATTAGACACTACAGAGGGCACTATATATGACGTAGATTATTTTTTTCTACTACAATATTATTTAATTACATTTTACGTTTTTCCTTCATAATTTGTGCACCTGGCAATAATTAAAAATTTTTGCACCTTTGAAAAAATAACAAAACATAAATGATTAAGTTATTTATTTATTTATATTTCACTTATCTACTTTACTTAAATTTATATCCAGATATAAATCATTACTTTAGACACACTTAAACTTTGTTAGTTATTATAGTATCTTAAAGTATTTTTGGGAGACTTAATGTGTGTTCGATACGAATAATTACAAGCATAGGTATTATGTATTTGGTAAATTAATTAATTTTAGCATAAAGTAAGAGTGAACCGACAGCGATTTTCAATTGGTAAGTTATTCAGTTCCATAACGAGATCTCTCTTGACATCTCTCGGATGTTGTCAATCACATTTTATCGGTGTGAAGCTCAATTATTTTTATTTAAAAGCCTCTGGCAACGGGGAATAGCTTATTGTTTATAAATACTAAATTAAAATTACTAAATTAAAAGTGGGAAATAATTGTTAAACAAAATAAAATTCAAAGAATTTATTTTGTATATTTATATTAAGCGCCTTTTCAAAGAAACATGGATACCTTTCCTGCTACAACCCCTTTCTATAAATTAATTGTGTGTTTTTTATTACTTTGGTTTTGTCCTGTTGAAAACATATCAAGTCCTAAAATGACCGAATAAGTCTATCTAAAAATAATAATAATTTACTCTTTTACTATTAATTTTTTAATACAGTTAGATTCGTTTTAATTGGTATTGTATTAGTACCTTTTTGTTATATTATAGCGAACAACGGAGTAGGTGGTTTCCCTATGTGTTAAGAGAACACCGCCGGCCATGGACAAACGCGCTACAGTCCGCGCTTTGGAAGTGTTGCCGCCTTTTTACGCCTCTTAAGCGTCATTTTTAAGGGCCTCCGATAGCCTTACTCACGCAGCGAAACACAATATAGTAAATACCATTTCACGCTGAGCATTCTGTGAGCTCGTAGTATCGGTATTTACTTAGCTATTTATTTACTTAACGCTATTTACTTCCAATGCATACATTATTGTCTGTCAATCGAGATACGTTCTCGTAGTCCATGAATTGTTTATTACGATACGCGAAGCTCTGATTGCATTTTGAAAATTAATGCAATCTGCGTGAATTTTGTAGAAGCCCTCAGGTTTTTGTACTTTATTTCTATAAATAAAAATAAAAATATACACACATTAAAAACAGCGCACCATTAAAGGCCGGCATCGCAACCGCGGCTCTAAAAAGGCTAGAGGTGTCCATGGGCGAATGGCCGCTTATGTTACCATTTCCTTAAAAAGCCATATTGTTTTTGAATGGACACATTATATAATTTAATTATTATTCCATTTGTGCAGCAGAATCAATTAAAATTTCGATATAGTAAAGAAAACATTGCTTCTCTCAGCATCTCTTCCATCTTCCATCTCCAATTCTCTTCCATCGTATTTATCACGGCAAATGTTCTGAGAAACTGTTTGGAGAAACCTGCATCTAAATTTCAACATCGAACATCGAAATGGAAAAGAGTGCTTAACTTAGGCCTCCCCCAAAGACGCCCACCTATTACGATCTTGAGCGATCTGGATCCAGCGGTTGCCCGCGACCTTCGTGAGATCGTCTTTCCATCGCGTGACAGGACGTCCCACTCTGCGTTTTCCAGTACGCGGCTGCCACTCGAGAACCTTTCTTCCCCATCGGCTGTCGGTTCTTCGAGCGATGTGGCCAGCCCATTGCCACTTCAACTTACTACAGCGGGCAATGTCGGTTACTTTGATAGGCTACGGATAACCTCATTTCTGATTTTATCTCGCAGCGAGACTCCGAGCATTACTCTCTCCATAGCTCGCTGAAAATACCACAAAATGAATATAATTTTATTCGTAACATAAATTAGTCTACTTTAATCAACAAAGCATTTCCGCGTATTAAGGTAGCGTGTGGCCGGTCACTCGTTAATAAATTGCACTTGAGGTATTCGCACACATGCTTTCAACTCATTATTTTACTACCAACATTGTGCAGTGGCCCGACTATTCATTTCGACTAAAAATTCAAATCACAGCCATTGGTTCAATTACATATCGGGCAATGGAGCAGATAGGTCTACTTTATGGTAAAAGATCACCGCCCATGGACAACCGCACTATAATCTACGCTATAATTTTGTTTTTTTTTATGGTATAACGGACAACGAAGTAGGTGGATCTACTAGCTTAAGCATCCATGGTTACCATTTAATAACTTAAAAATAATTAATTTTAACTAATATATCATAATCTTAATAAAACTTTAATTAATACATCTTAATGTAATTTTAATATCTCTAACAAGTCCAAGATGGTCCAAGTGTCGTACTAACCCGATGTGACCCGCAAAACTTCTAACGAAACGAGCGACGAATTTATTGCCCGAATATTTATCGCGTTGACAGCGGCCAAGGCATAAGTCGTAATGGAAAATTGACGTTTAGACAGTTTCTATGCTATTAACTGTGTGCTTACCGGATCATAATAGTACCTCCTCCAGTCTTCCTAATGGGATGTCGTAAGAGGCGAGTAAAGGAAACTTCACCGGAGGGTGGTCAGCAGCGCCCTT
>DWCF01002917.1:0-21784 GCA_018230265.1 Delias oraia | reverse complement strand
TGTGTATCGCAGAGTGAGTGAGGATTTCGGTGGCTCTTAAAACTGCCGCTTAAGCGGCGTAAAAAGCCGGCAACACAACCAATGCGCATACTGTGGCATAGTTGTTCATGAACTGCGATGTTAGCTTACCAAATAGTAGACCCTTCTGCTACGTTGTTGCTATAAAATAAATCTCGTCTGCAAATCTCTTCCAAAAACCAATAAGTTATAAATTTTATTCTAACCCCTGACATCACAGTAACTTACAAGATATTGCGACCAACCGTATAAATATTACTTACTTAATTATTTCACAAAGGGATATTTGAAATAATTTCCTCAAAGTGAAACAATGATGATATGGTATATATAAAAAAATCAATCATTTTACATCAATCGTTTTACAACTGTATTTCGGGAAACTGTCTGCCGTTAATACAATTCACATAACGAGATACAACATAAGTGGAAGGGAAAGAAAATAACAAATTTACAATTGTTACGATTTCCTTCACGAACATAAATATTTATGTCAATTTAAAGAAGATAATCTGTAACATCAGACATATTTGGTGAGGGATAACATATGTAAAGAAATTAATATTTATTAATATGCACTTTGACAGCTTGCCGCTGTCAATTCCTATGAGCGACATGACATGCTGTTTTGAATGCTGAGTGCTCTTAGAACGTAATGGCGATATTTAAATTAAATAACGTATAATAAATTAAATAATTTATCATTATTACTCTTTTATTGTCGTTTTATAAGAAATTTAATTTTCAGATAAATTAATTCAAATTTATTTGCAAATCAAAAATGGCAACCATTATCTTTTTTGAAGCAATTAAAATTATGTTTATAAAAAGGATATTACTAAAAAGGAATCATAGACGTAAGAAATCTTTTGTTTAGCAAAACCCGTTTCTATGAAAAACTTGCCTCGACACTGGACTTAATATCAAAAACTATTTTAAATAGAGCACAATATATATTCTATATATATTTGAGTTAATCTCTAAATTAAATTTAAAAATTACATATTATATAATTCTTTATCTTTTTTTTCCATATAGCTTTATTCCATATATATTTACATATATCTTTATTTTCCACAAATCTGTAATAATACCATGGTCTCACAGAATACCAGCGCTTATTGGATTCAGACACTGGTGGCCCACACGTTTTATTTTTTGCTTAAACGTAAAAAACCGGCAACTGGCAAGAACATATTATGTTGTCTGATATATCATTAAAAATATAACAAGCAAATAAAGTTATGTTCAGCTTCGTCGTAAATTTAAAAGTAGGTTTCATGTAGGTTTGATTTATAACTTAGGTTCCATTATTAGCATGGCCTGAATGAGGCGTTAAACTTGAAGAATTATTGCCTTCGTGTTTCCCAGTACTAATTTAGTTATGAAATTGTTAATTCACGCGCAATCAAAACAAATAAGTTGGTACCCAAAATAAGACGGGTCTATTTCATTTGAAAGGGAAATGCGCACAAAAGCGTAAAAGAACATTCAGACAGAAAATACGGCGGGTTTTGAGTGAAAAAATCTGTCCAAATTACGTGGACTAGCTCCCGTGAAATACCGCTATTAATCCTGAAAATGTCTTTGCCGCGTATTAGATCTGGTATTCAGCTTGACATTTTTTAAACGTAATGTTTATACTCTTACACAGAAATACAAAATGTGTAACTTTTTATATTATATTAATACATATATTTTATATAGTGTAACAATACCACACAAACAAAACAATAATATAAAATTAAAGTATTATATTAAATTAACCAACTGAAAAATTGAAAGGAGAAGGAATTGCTCGGACTATTAAATAAAATTAAACCAATACGATTTGCGGACTTTCAAGAATATCCTTCCTTAATCCTTAAAGGCGGACAGCGCAACCGCGGCTCTGCCAAGGCTAGAAGTGTACATGGGCCGTGGACCGCTTAGCGTAGGTGTGTCTCCTGCTCGCTACTATTTCTATAAAGGGAAAGTTAATTAATATATGGAGAATTTAATGAAAGGAAACACAGTCAATCGATCACAGCTCTACGATTAAGGGCAAGGAACTGACCAGAGAAGTCTTTTTTATAAAATCTTTGTAACACGGCTAGTATAGTATAATATATCATCTGAAAGACACACTTATTAATGTATCTTTCGAAACGTATTGAAAATATATATAATCAGTTTTTTTTGTTATAGTAACATATCACTGCAATCTATAAACAGCCACGCCTTAATTTGGGCTTTAGTTCTGTTGGTGGCTTTTAACACAGCTTAAGGATGTTAACCTTAGAAGGCCCTTACTCAGTGAAACTCAGTAAAAGTACCATTACAGGATGATTCTGCGGCCCATAAGTGCGTCAACATAAATTTCAACGTGACTTTCCCATGGGAGACATATTTCAGAATTAAAGTGTATTATTGTTTTATTATTTTATGTGTAGTTCGTCCCTGAAATATATTTAATAAGAATATCTTGAAGTTTGTTTATAACAATTTTTTTGAATGAATTATTTTTTTTTTTTAAATGACTTTATACATTTTTTGATTATACAGAGAAATTGAGCTTTTATTTTCTTGAAAAAACTAGAAATAACATTTTAAAACTACATTTAAAGCTATTTTTAGTCTTATAAATTAACAATTATGTGTATAATATAAATTAATAATTCTTAAAAGAATTATTTTTTAATTAAATAATATAATGGCATCTTGTCAAGTGTTGACGTTCAGGCTTTGTATGCGCTAGATAAAGAAAACAGTCTTATTTTATACGGAGTCCAAGGTTTTCTTTACATATAAATAAAAATAATGTAATTACAAAATAACAAATATCAAAATGTATCAAATATTATTAAATATAATAGGAATATAGAGGTTTTTTTCTGTGCCTGACGTTCTAGAAACCAAATATATATTGTTTTTTTTATGGTATAGCGGACAACTGAGCAGGTGGGTCTCATATATAAGAGAAAACCTCCACCCATGGACAACCGCGCTACAGTCATATAGTCATCATACAGTCATAGTCCGCGCATATGGGTTGTGTTTGCGGCTTTTTACACCCTTAAATCAGCCTTTTTAAGAGCCTCCGATATCCTCACTCACAGTAGAAGCACCGTTTCAAGTACAACTACCATTTCAGACTGAGTATTCTGTTATCCCGTGGTATCAATTCGGACGAGCTGGCCTAATTAGTTTCTTTGGTACAAATAAAGTCTTGTATCAAAAAGCGTGAACTAAAATCATATCTCATGAGACCACATACGTTCCTTTGTCATAGAATATACGAAGAAAAATGCCAGTCATCCCGCTAGACCACGACATAACGAATTTGCCCTGCAATGCTCGCTGTTCTATAGCTTTTGTTCGCACAAAACTTTTATACGCCTGTGATGTGAAAGAGTTCTCGTTGAATTGAATTTAAAATACTTTTGTACGAAATAATGCTCGTTTTTAAATAAGACTTGTATTTGGAGCCCTGTGAATAGGGGCTTGTACATTTATAGTTTAGAATTTAGAGCGTCGGCGTCCCTGTTTACAGTTACAATACCCGTATAACGATACTTGTACAAGATGTATATGTATATGGTAAGAGAACACCGCCGCCCATAAACAACCGCGTCTCAGTCCGCGCATTGGTTGTGTTGCCGGATTTTTTATGCCTTTTAAGCTGAATTTTTCATGCTGACGCACTAATTAGGCCAACTAGCCCGAAATAATACCACGGGCTCACAGAATATTCAGCGTGAAACGGTTCCTGCATTGTGTTTCGTAGAGTGAGTGAGGATACCGAAGAACCTGGAAAAACCCGGCAACACAACCATGCACGGACTGTGGCGCGGTTTTTTCAAGGCTGGCGGTGTTCTCTTACCATATAGGAGACCCACCTGCTCCGATATCCGCTGTTGTCCGCTATAGAGTTAATAAAAGGTGCCAGTGATCTCTTATTACAGAGGAAACTCGCCTGTTCCGTTGCTCGCTTTACAATAAAACATTCTATGATGAGGAAACTTTGACTAAGCTTAAGTTATTTATTTAAGCAACTATCCACTTTAAACAAATCCGCGAAACAAAAACAAATTCTATTACGTGAAGCGTGAGATCAAAGGCAGCGAACGCGAGCCTGTGAAACAACGATGTATAAAAAGCATTGATTTTGTATCGGTAAAAAGACTTAAATTACTTAAAAATCAAATTAAGCCTTTATTTAATATAGGATTATATGAACCACTTATTAATAATCAATTTTAAATGTAATTTAAATACTTACCAACTGGTATCATACCCATAACGGTGTCTGTGTTTGATATCACGAAAATAAATTCATCCGAATCTAAGTGATTTTTATGTATTTTTAGATATATAACTGAAGATATCGAAATATTCTTGTATGTGTTTGTATGTTTTTGTATGCGTCTGCCTAAAAATCACATATCAATTGGTTTGCACATACGACCTATCTTCAATTAAAAAATCATTGCAAGTTCCGGTTGGAGATGTGGTATCTCTAGTAAGAACTGGCAATGAAGAAATATCCCGAACCAATATAACATTCATCTTTGTAGTATAGCGGACACCACCAGCGCCACACTCCGTACTTTGGTTGTGTTGCCGGCTTTTTACGCCACTTAAGCGGCATTTTAAGGGCCTCCGATATCCTCATTCCCTCTGAAAAACAGTACAAGTACCGTTTTACAATGAGTATTATGTGAGCCCGTGATATAATTTTGGTCGAACCAGCTCAAATTTTGCCGCATCTTTTCTTACAAGCATTAATTGTCGGTTTAACAATACAAAACACTAAGACCACCTTTTAGCTTAGTATAGAAATGTTATATTTTGATATCCCACTTTTAAGAAGTCCAAAAAAATATAATTAAAACCTGAACGACCTGTGTGAAACAATTTCCAATTTTAATATATTTTTAAATGTTTAATTTAAACTATAAAACAATACTGTAAGAACATCTCATAGTCAATTCGATTCAAGCGGAACATCCGCGAGCTAAAGTCATTGAACTAGTGACATCATAGTTGCAGCATTAATACCAGTTTGTACCCGCACTTGCTCAAGCATATACCAGATATTATAAAACTAAGACCCGTAACATATAGTTCAAATTTATAGGACAATAGATACAATTACTAGAATAAATTAGTGATACTACAGACTCACAGAATACTCAGGGTGAAATAGTAATTGTACTTGAAACGGTGCCTCTACTGTGTTTAGTTAAGTGAGTGTTGATATCGGCCCTTAAAAATGCCGCTTTAGTGGCGTAAAAAGCCGGCAACAAGACAATGCGCAGAATGTGTCGCGTTTGTCTATGGGCAGCGGTGTTCTCTTACTATATAGGATACCCACCTACTTCGTTGTCCACTATACTGTAAAAAAATACAATGAAAAATATTCTTATTTACATAGGTTTTAAATATGCTTTCTTATTGTATAGTGAGTCTTCTCTTTGGTAAGATATCACCGCTGCCCATGACCAACTGCCCCACAATACGCGCTTTGGTTGCGCTGCCGATTTTTTACACCCCTTAAACGGTAGGTATAATTTCAAGGGCCTCCGATATTACCACTTGCTCAGCGAAATAATTACTTTTTCACACTGGTATTCTGTGAGCCCGTAGTATTACTTAAGATGAACCGGCCCAATTAATGCGCCACCATATGCTTCAGCATGGCTCTGCCATCGGTAATGTATATTTTTAAGTTAATAATTTACACTATAATGTCTATTATACGGTCAGTTAATATTTAGTTCTAGTGCAGAATATACCAAATTCGCTGTAAAGTAGCGGTAACGACTGATTTGGATAAATTGCTTCAAATGGTCACTAGTCACTAATATGGTGGGTCACGACTCTCAGAGATCATTTGTGCAAAAGTAAGGGTCATCATAGACCGGGCGGTCATGATTTAGCTACTTTATCCTTCTACATTTAATGTAAGTAGGTTGTATGTTTCATTTCCGGGGTTTTAAAAATATGTACAATTCAATTTATTATAAAAAATTTACTATGAAAACAATTAGTAAAGTAAATATTTATCACATTAATAATTTACAATTCATTAAATTACTAACAAACTCATTAAAGTTTCAATAATTGATTACAAATATATCGTGATGCACTAATTGACCGATTGGATACACCGACTCACAGAATACCAGTACGAAACAGCACTTGTACTGTTTCGCTGAGTGAGTGAGGATATCGGAGGTCTTTTATTGCATACCTCGAGAGCCTAGTTGCTTAAAGGTTTTGAAACATTTACCACGAAACGAGAGATATCGGGTTCGAATCCCGGTCCAGACAATTATAATTTAATTTATGATTTACTCGGTCTCTGGAAGGGCTTGACAGTGGCTGGGTGTGTGTCTTAATGCTGTCGCACTGGTGGGACAGCCATGTTGAGTCGTCTGTAGTGATACCAAGGGCTCACAGAATGTTTGGCGTGAAACGGTACTTGTACTGTGTTTCGCAGATTGATTGAGGGTATCGGAGACCCTTAAAAATGACGTCTAAGCGGCGTAAAAAGCCGGCACCCCAACCAATGCGCGAAGAGTGGCGCGGTTGTATATGGGCGGCGGTGTTCTCATAACATAAAGAAGACCCGCGTGCTCCGTTCTCCGCTATATAATAATAAAAAAACATATAATAATATCTCTTACACATTCTCAGATAAAATTCATTTAGATATAATAATTATATATATAAAACAACCATTTTAATGGAATAAAACACCGTTTATTGTTCAAAAGTGAAAGGTAAGACTGGTTAATTTGTCAAACGACAAATGGTTTTCATTTATTTTTCTTCGTAAAATTTTTGGATTGTAATTACAGTGCCAACATCTGTTAGTGTCAATAAATATACTTTATATTTTTGAATTTATACACAAAAAAATATTTTTAAATCAATAAAATATAATTTTTAATTTAATAAACCGAAGATTGGCATTAAATTAATATTTAATTCGTGACTTTGAGCCCTTACAACGTGACCTTTCTCAGATCGAGATAAACTTAGACATTGTACAAGCATTACAACTTGATTTATAAACACAATTTCATCAAAAACATGTGTGAATTGTTTTCCGATAAACAATGGTTTGTTGCTGACTGTAGCTCAGTTTGTCTTAAGGTACGAGAGCCTCGTAACTAAGTGGTTTAATAAATCTACCTGGAATCGAGCGGTATCGGGTTCAAATCTCAGTCCGGATAAATATAATTTAATTTATAATTTATTCGGTCTCTGGAAGTGCTTGACAGTGACCGGAAAAGTGTCTTAATACTGTCACACCCGTGGAAGAGCCATGATGAAGCATATGCGGATGCACTAATTGGGCCAGCAGTCCGAAGTAACATGACGGGCTCACATAATACTCAGCGTGAAATAGTAGTTGTACTTGAAACGGTGCTTCTACTGTGTTTCACTGAGCCAGTGAGGATATCGAAGGACCTTTAAAATGCCTCTTAACAAGCGTAAAAATCCGGCAACACAACCAATATGCGGACTGTAGCGCGGTTGTCCATGGGCGGCGCTATTTTTCTTACCATATATATTCTTACCATAACCTGTTCAGTTGTACGCAATATCATATAAAAAAAATATATAACAAAACGTCCTGACAACTTTTGTTATAACAAAACAACGTTTAGCAGATCATCTAGTATCTTTATAAGAATTTATATAAGTTGAATAATATTGCACACATCCAGTAAGATGTGGATAAATGATAACTGTGGGGATACGTACTAGAAAAGCCTTTTTCATTTTTATTATCTCGAAGAAAGATGGATATTTTGCATACATTGTCTTTATTATATGACATGAAATTTTATTATTATTTTTATGCGAAATTCGTCAGTGTACGTATGATTGTAAATATAAAATTCAATTGCCCGTGTGACTTTATTTAATAAATTGAGAATTATTGTTATTTTTTACAAAAATCGTTCGTCACTTATAGTGGGACACAGAGAGGGCTGTCCCTTTCTTATGCTAGTGTATCTGTACATTGTGTTGTCAATGATTTTTGACTGGTGGCCCAATTAATATGTCAGAGGTACCTCTTCCATTGATACAGTGTTAAAAGACTCATCCGGCCACTTTTAAGCCCTTTCAAAAACAAAATTATATTTTTTTTCTGGTCGGGACGCAACCCAGCACTCCCGACTTCACAGTTATCTACAAGTCACGAGATTATTCTTAAAAAATATTACGTAAGGCCCTGTTAAAAATACTATACAACCATATAATATTGACTAAGTGGAAAGATGATTGTAATAAAAAAAGACAAGAGTTAAGTTAATTTAACAAGAAAACTTTCACAGCATACATACTCAATAAATTTAGTCAGTTTAATAGGAATACAGTTAATATCTAAAATCCAGTCAGAAGAGCCCATTGAATAGCGAATAATGGATAATTGATCGGTAATAGAACCCGCTAACTGGCTTAACTAAGATATGGGATTGATAAAGCTTATCGCATTCATGAATATTTGCGCAGTATTTTCTCTTTGATTCTCAATTTCACACTAATATCGGCAATCCGCTACTTTTTGCGATAGAATTTTGGACCTATGCGTTCTTTTGTTTCCTTTTATAACTCAAGTCATTTCTTTGGTTAATAAAAAACATGGGGGGTTGTTTTGCCTTAATCATCACGCTTAAACTTAAACATCTGCTGTACTCGGAAGGGCACTGCTGCCCACCCTTTGGTGAAGGGTCCTTTAGAGTGGGACGTCCCTCCACGCGATAGAAAGATGATCTCACGAAGGTTGCGGGCAACCGCTGGATCCAGATTGCTCAAGATCGTAATAGGTGGGCGTCTTTGGGAGAGGCCTATATCCTATTATGAATAAAAAACAAAAGAAATTATTTAAAAATAGAATATCTAAAAACTTGCCTACCTGACATTCTTGTTTTTCCTACGTTACTAGCTCCGTCCAGATGAACAAAAGTGACTTATATTATTTGTATTTGAAATGGCAAGACTACCTGGATTTGTTATTATATAGCGGAGAACGAGACAAATGGATTCTAGGATTGTAAGATGACTGCGGTCCATGGGCAAATGTTTAATCCGCTTCAAATATGCCGACTGTAATCCTCAGATTTGGATTACCGATAGAGATCGGATTTATTATTTATTTCTTACAACATGCAACAAAGTCCTGATATTAATAAATAAAGGCAAACTCTATAAAGTACTAGTGTCCGATTTAAGTTTCATTTTTATTATTTTTTGTCAATTAACACAATGTTCTTATTTATAAAAGCCTATATGTTATTCTGATGTATATATCTATATTATTGCAAATTTTCAGTAAAGTTTTCTAGTTTTTGCGTGAAAGTGTAACCAACAGTCATCCAAACAGCCATACTCACACACATATGTGTTTATTATGGTAGGATATCGACAATTATTGTTCATTTTTGTTTAACTATATTGGGTCAATTTTTTAAAAAGTTTATTAAAAAAGTCCCTTTTCGTATTAGTGTTAGAGTGGAGACCTCGGACCGGCAAACGCAGCGTGGGACGTCCTCCCACAAGGTGGACGGAAGACTATAAAGGTCGCAGGAAGACGCTGGATGCATGTCGCCTCCGACAGGTATTCGTGGAAGTCCAAGTGGGAGGCCTATGTCCAGCAGTGGACGTCTTACTGCTGAATTAATGATGATGATTAGTATTTAATATATAAATACATACATACATGCAGATCAGAATAGCATTCTTTTGTTTCTCGTCGTTTATCGACACTGCCGTAATGATAAACAAACTCCAATTTTACAGTATTATTCTGAACGAAAGAGTTGAAGGTTACATACCAGGTCCAAAAAGGTGTATTAATTTTTCATAAAAATATTGTAATTCGTAATATATAACTATTTTTACCCAAGGTAAGAGATGAGCCGATTAGAAAAGAATTAATTATAGAAATAAGAGTAGGAGGCTTACCTTGGCTTTTTTTTATTCTTTAGTGGAAAACGGAGCAGGTGGACCTATATGGTAAGAGATCACCACCGCCCATGAAAAACCGCGCCACACACTGGGCATTGGTTGTTGCCGGCTTTTTACGCCGCTTAAGCGACACTTTTAACGGCCTCCGATATTCTAACTCACTGCGAAACACAAAACAAGTACCGTTTCACGTTGAGTATTCTGTTAACCCGTGGTATCTCTTCGGACGAGCCGACCCAATTAGTGCGTTAGTAAATGCTTCATCATGGCTCTCCCACTGGTGCGACAATATTAAGATACTCGCCTGGCCACTGTCAGGCCCTTACAGAGACCGAATAAATTACAAATTAAATAATAATTTATAATTATCCGGACCGGGATTCGAACACGATACCTTTTGCTTCATGGTACACTTTTAAAACCATTAAGCTACTAGGTTCTGATATATACACTAAAGAAATATGTAGATCTATAACTGTTTTTAACAAAACCAAAGACATTTTCGAGAATAATACCGCTAGAGTCGCAGAGTGGAGGGTCTCTCATACATAATGAGGGTGGTACCTACAACGAAAATTGTTTCGGACAACTGCAGCGACCTATATCTTTTGTTATTCGGTGAGACAAACTATAGACACATTGTTAAATAGCGATCTTTAAGGCTATTTGAATGTTGCTTTCTCTATCGACCACGATTAAAGGGTTAAAGGCCGGCAACGCACCCGTAGCTCTACAAGGGCTCGGGGTGTCCATGAGCGGAGGATCGTTTGCTCTAGATGAGTGTCCTCGCTCGTATGCCACCAGTGTTGTAAAAAAAAGATTCATAAAAGCATATGTCATTGTCTTTCTACGTTTATGATAGGAGTAACTAAGATATAAAAACGGTTGAAATCTGCAACATAGGTTAAATTTTATTTTATATAGTATAGCGGACGACGGAGCAAGTGGATGTTCTATGTGCTAAGAGATCACCGTTTACCAAGGACAAACGCACCACATTCGGCGAATTAGTTGTGGTGCCGGCTTTTTACGCGGCATTTTTAAAGGCTTCCGATATCCCCACTCACTCAGCGAAACACAATAGATGCACCGTTTCAAATACAACTACCATTTCCCGTTGAATATTTTGCCCGTGGTATTACTTCGGACGAGCTGGCCCAATTAGTGCGTCCACATATGCTTCAACATGGCTCTCCCACGGGTGTGACATTTTAAGACACTCTCCCGGCCTCTGTCAATCCCTTAAAGAGACCGAATAAATTATATAATAACTTATAATTTATCATTTTCCGGACCGGTCTTCGAACCCGATACCTTTCGCCTCGTGGTAGACCTATTAAACCACGTAGCTACGAGGCTCTTAGTGAAAAAATGAGTGTGTAATTCATAAAGTTATACTTAAAATATCAAATATCATAATCGACAAAACTAGATTAACGTAAAGGCAATTTTTATCTAACTACCAAAATGGTAGTGTTCTTAATGTGTCAGTTTTTCCGATTCTGCGGATTTGGGAGTTGTAACTGGGCCGGGTAGTTTGAGCACATACCATCGTCTTCCAGGTCCAATAGTTTTAAATAAAGTTGGCTGACCGAGTCGTGAATGACTACAGAACGAT
Organism: Delias oraia; assembly: GCA_018230265.1. Lineage (NCBI taxonomy): Eukaryota > Metazoa > Arthropoda > Insecta > Lepidoptera > Pieridae > Delias > Delias oraia. Next base: position 10,179 of record DWCF01002917.1, on the reverse strand, counting down.
AATGACGCTATGTGTTAGCTAATACTGACACGATCTATACTAAGAAGTCTATAAATACGCAAGAATACTAATACCTAGGTCTCACGGTACACGGAACAATGACGGTCTAGTGTATACAATAGTATGTACGGCGGTGGCAACGATCGCCGACTGGTCACGCGCAGGGGTCAAGATTCTCAGAGATTATGCTGCAGATGTGTAACAACGAAGCTGGTTCTCAGAGGATTTTGACTTTTGAAAGAATTATACCTTTATATTTCTTATACTATATTGATAGATAATATAAATGGTGTATAGTATCCCAAAATTATATTATTGTTTATTTCTCAGTTTACGAATTATGAATAGATTTTTATTCTAATTAAAATTATAATGATCAACAAAATATAATTTGTTTTTATGATATAGTCTATATGTTTTATTTATGTCAATGATTGTAATTAGTATCTATAGGAATATTTTACAATAAGTTTACTAATTGATAATTATATTTTAAAGTAACTATAAAATAAAAAATCTATATTTTTGGGATTTTATAAAGTTGTATACTATTTAGATTATGAATATGTTTAGTTAATAATTTAGCAATAAATCTATGAATGATTAATTGATAATTATTCTTAATCTTAATTGATTAAATAGTTACCGCAAAAAAATTCGATATATATACTTAAAGAAATAACGAAAAAATTATATTAGTACCTATTAATTGTACCACAACTTTTATACCGTTGTTATGTTACAATAACCTATCCCGGAACGTCTGGCAACACACCCGCGGCTCAGTATTTCTGAGTGTTCATGGGTGGATGACCGCTTATCTCTGGTGAGCCTCCTGTTCGTTTGCCATGTTTCAATAAAAATATAAACTAATAATTGTTTATTTTTTCTAAAACGAAATCTATCACATCTTCGACTTTAATCTATGCACTACGATGCAATGGCGCTCGTGCCATGCCCTTGCCCTATCTGCAAGTTGTTGGGGTAGACTCACAATTTATTTTATTTTTATTTCACATTAAAAAGCCAAATCAATCATTGTGATTAAAGCTGTAAATAGGAACTCGCTTATAGCACTGCCCATAATTTATTTATTTGACTACTATTTTTAAAAAATAGAACACAAGAGAAAAAGCCTCATAGCTAAGCATGTAAGCTACCTTGACGTAATGGGTTCCAGATTCAATCCCTGGTTAGAATAGAATATATGATTTAATTGGTAAACTTATTGAGTCTTGGAAACGGCTTGGTATTGGTAAGGAGTATCTTAATATTATTATCTTAACTGTAATTGGGGCAGCTCCGCGTCATAGTATGGGATTATAATACCAACCTTCCATAAACCGAATAAACTATAAATTTTATTCAGACCGGTGATCGAACCTGGTACCCGTGACACAACGGAAGTTTATAAGACTATTCCATCACGAAGTTCTTAAATTTTAACAGACATTTTATATTTTTATTTCTGGATTGTTTCAATATAAAGTATATTTTATGGGAAGAGAACACCGCCGCCTATGTCTAACTGCGCCACAGACTACGTATTAGATGTGTTGCTGGTTTTTTACGATACTTAAGCAGGACTTTTAAATGCCTCCGATATTCTCACTCACTCATATTGTGATCTCTTGATATTATATTCTCGACAAGCAACTGTCAAGCCCTATTAAAAAGATTTTAGATACAAATAGGGCCTTAAATCTAAATAAAATAAATATAAATCTCTAGTTTATTGTTTTTACAGGTTTAATATTTAACATAAAACTTATATATTCTTAATTAAGTAAAAAAGAAATGTAGCCCGTTTATAAAAAGCAGCTAGTTCACTTTACTTAATATTCCTGGAATTATTTAACTCCGAAGCTTTTTCTCCTTTGTCTTAGCCTCGTTCCACAGATTAGTTCCTACAAAACAGTAATTTGTTGCAGTGTTTGTCTTTTCAAAACAAAATTAATCCTTTTTCATTTAAAAACTAAAAGAAGTTATTTTACTTACTAAGTATAGTATTTACTGTACTAAGACTTAGTTTTTATTAAAGCTATGCCCTTTAGCATTTTCAATTGCATTTGTCATGGGAAATATACTAAGGAGGTGTTTGGATTAACTGCAAATCAAATTCATCTTCAAACACAATACAGTTTCATCACGTCGAAGCTTTTAGTGCCCGCGCCGCCAATCTGTGGGATTAGATGCCTGCAGAAATATTTCCAAACTATAACGACTTGGGGACCTTCAAAAGAAGAGCATATCTATACCTAAAAGGCCGTCAACACACCCGAGGCTCAGCAGCTGAAAGTGGCCATAAGCGGAAGACTACTTATCCTAGGTAAACCTTCGGATTCCATTTTTAATGAAAATTTTTTCGTTTCCAGTACGCTACCTACTCGTACAATAAATACGCTCCATATTTTATATATATGCATTCCCGGCACCTTTTCACTCAGAATTAAAATTTATATTATAGGATTAAAGTTTTAATTGACTTAAGTATTAGTACCAATCCTTTGTATGGGGATAAATAAAAGTGTGCGTTCTTCGAGGTTTATTATAACAAAAGAATTAACAAGATTGGTTCTACTCTTCTCGAAATTTTTCCCTTAGCAAAACCTTTTCCTTAGTGATTTATTTTTATATAGATGTAAGTTTAAACTATTTCATTTCGTAATATTCTATTGCAACTGATTCAGCGTAATTTATTTCAGCACAGCTGGGCTTTGCAAAATCTCTTGCGTAAGTTGTTTTGACATCAGAGCTTTATTATATTTCCGTTAAGTTACTTGGAACAAAGATATTCATTGTATACAATAATTTTAATTTTAATTATCATTTTTCAAATGTTTTTCTTACCTTAAATGTATCAACATTGTGTCACGCTATGGGATACTTTGTAATAATATCCCAGGCATTCTTCATAAACATGACCATTAGTGTTAAAATTTATCACGCTATATTTAATAATCATTTAAAACTACAAATCGAGAATCATAATTTCTGCTAGAGTGAGACTGTCATACAGTATTATCCTCGAATCTTTGAGAACTCGAAAAATACCGTAGAAGTACGTAAACACAGTAGAAGAATCGTTTCGCGCTGAGTTTTCTATAAGCCTGTGGTATCAGTTCGGACGAGCCGGCTCAATTAGTGCGTTAGCATATGCGTCTGCATGGACGAATCTGAGGCTCTTGCCCTCGGGAAAAGAAGAGGCATATTTTTTACATAGGTAAGGGAGTAAACATAGACTAATATATGTTTTGACTAAAGGATTTTAAAGTAATATAGACTATAGTAATATATTATAAAGTATTATAGTATTGATTTTTATTTTAATATATCTATCCAATAAATAATTATCTTATAACGCCATCTGTTACAATCTTATCGAACTAACAGAGATAATCATGGCTCTGTAAATAAATTATAACGAAATAAAATTATATTGTTATTAAAAAATAAGATTGAAGCTATGATATCTTTTAAGTTGGATGATACTGAAAATAACAAAATTTTATTAAAATCGGTTCAGTAACTCAGGAGTCCTTTTAAACAAACAACGTGACGCGCATTGTATATTACGGTTATATAAATTGAAGATATAATAAATTTAATATATAAATTTAAAATGGTGTTTGATTTAATTTAGAAATAATTTATGTGGCAAACAATGACTTGTTTAATACTAGAAGGACCGGGCTTCATACTACATTCAAAATTTTTTCTTTCTAAATTTTATTTATTTAATTCTAAATTTTTAAATTTATTAGAATTAAAGAATTAAGAGCAACATTATAACAAATATTCAATAATGTTTTAAAATACATAATTAAAATTTACATCATAATTACTTATTAAGCAACACTAAACTCTGTATATTTTAAAATTGATTATTGTTTTAGTTTCAATTCTGAACTTGTGATAAATATATGTCAAAAATATATTTTAAATAAGATGCACATAATATTTTTCCAAAATAAAATTCACCCCGTTTCTACAAATTACAGCGTAACTAGTGTCAATACTGCCATGAATTCATGTGTCTGAGAATCTACATAACTTTTGAAATTTTTTGCCTACATAAATAAACAAGCATATTTTTTTGAGCTGTAGGAGAGCCATGCTGAGCATATGCTGACGCACTAATTGCACCGGCTCGTCCTTAGTGATACCACGGACTCACAGAATACTCAGCGTAAAACGATACATGTACTGTGTTTCGCTGAGTGAGTGAGGGTATCGGAGGCCGTTAAAATGTCGCTTTAACGGCGTAAAAAAGCCAGCAACCTTTATCCTGTTTCGGCTAAAGAAGAGAGAGAAGAAGAGAGATATTTAATTATAATAAAACGTTAAAAAATACGTAAAATAAAAGCATCAAATGTTGTTTCTCCTTTAAACCAACACAATTTTGTTTTTTTATTTTATGATCACTAGAGTTTTTTTAATAAAACTCATTAAAGGATTTTTAAGGATTTTACACATAATTTTCTTTATTGTTAGGGTTTTAAATATGATTTCGTTAGTACTTTATGGATGTAGGTACAAACCTTTAGATGACCTAATTTTAATATGAAGATTACTGCAACCAGTGTTCAAATGTTATTTTGTACAATTTGATATTTATTATTGTTCATTTTTCAAGTGCTGCTCAACATGGGTATAGAAAATTAGTTGTGTTTTCAGCCCTAACAATCCTCGATTTGAATATAAAATAATTCACGAATGGGATTGGTATAGCTTAGGGTAACTTAAAATGTCTCTCACACACATCTCAGCTAGATCTGTGAGCAAAAGCATCCATTTTGCAAATTCAGAACTTCCAATAACTTCTATCGAAGCAATTCCTGGTCTTAACCGGTTTAAACCGGATTCAGCACTGATTCCTTCAGTAAAGTGAATACCTTCTATCACGAGATATGTTAAGTACACGCCCGGGAAATGTCTAGAGTGTTTTGGAGCTCAAATATGCTGATACGTTTTGAGAATACGTATAGAAATTTGCTTGCAATAGTATTGTGCAAGATTATGTCGTAATAAAACCTTAAACATCGAAAATTCAACTAAACAAATAGGTCCATCAAATAATTCATGGACCATGTTATAAATTAACTAAATTAATTATGTATATATTATTATTATATATTAATTAACTAAATTATTATATAATAATAACAATTAATAATTATAATGATTATTATAATTATAAAATTAACTTAACTAAGCCGCGGAAAGTAACAAATAAAAAATAAATCATTACAAACTGCAAATACGTTAAAGATTGGGTTTAAAGATTATACAATTTATTAATTATTCATATATTATAGTGAAAATTAATAATTTCCAAAAAAATAAATGAATAAGATTTTTTATGGTATAGCGGACAACGGAGCAGGTGGGTCTCCTATATTCGTATTTATTTGTCAATTAACAGTATTTATACCAAACGAAAACAGTAACTCACGCGAACCCCTTATAGAATTGAATGATGGTTCCTAAATGCGGAAGTTTAATCTGTGACAGCTAAAACCATTAATTTCTCTGTATTTATGTAAATAGGTTTTTAATAATGGTGATCTTAATCGTAGCATTCACTCAAAATAATTACTCCGTGTTAACGTAGTTTCTAACACATTTTTATTTTGAAAATAAAACTCATAAATCATATAAATTCAGACGTTTTCTCTTTATATACATATGTATAGAAATCGATTAATATATCTATGAATTTTATAATTTTAATTAATTTCGGTTAAACTTACTTAAAAATTTATTCTTTTATTTATTTACTATTCATATCCCAAATCATATCGTTTTATTAAAAAATTATATCTAAATAAATAATTATATCTATTAACTATATAAAGCCTTAGATATTTTTTTTAATGTCCGAGACACAACATTTGTTATCTGTAGGTAATAATCTTTTAAAATTAGATTTTTATCTATTCATAACAAGATTTAACTAAGTTAATTTTTTTATATAAATGCTTGTCACAAGTAAAGTATAGTTTAAATATTTATTTACATTACAGATGTCTAAAGAAATGTTAAAAATCCAATGTAAAAGATAAATGTTCAAAAAGTGGGCGGTGGTGTTCTTTTACCATATACCCACGTACTACGTTGTCCGCTATAGAATAAAAAAAAATTAAAAAGAATTAGTATCAAGATATTTTTCATTGACCTTGCAAAATGTAACAATAGTTCATTTCACTATCTCATATATCAGACTCTGAGAACGTGTCTGGGATACGTAATTATAATTTTTCCATATTAACATAATCCACTGATATATTGTATGGGTATACGGTTTGATAAAAGAGTTTTCTAAGTATACTTTTGACATATTATTGTATTTTACATGAGTATTAAAAAAACAGTTGAGTTGGGTTAAAATAAAAATTAAAAATGATTTCTGTAGATAATTTTGACATTTTAAAATTCAGCGCCTTGAATGACATTTTGTATCGCTTGCGGTGTAATTTATATGTTTTTTTAATAGACTTTATGAAGAATACAAAGTTTCATTTATATCACCTCAATTTTTTCAATCCATAACTGAGCGTGTTTTAAGGTTGTTGTGTCGCGCACCAGCACTCTGTGGAATCAGCTGTCAGCAGAGGTATTTCCAAGCCACTACGCCTTGGGAATCTTAAAAAAAGTACCTACCTATCACTAAAAGGTCAGTGTAGCCAGGGGATGTCCATGGGTGGAAGACCGCTTATCCTAGGTGAGCGTCCTGCTCGTTTGTCTTCATTGTCATTGCTTCTTGAGCCTTGGTTAAACATCGTTTCTATTATATCTTTTTATTTTTGTTCCACTGCATTTCCTAATTATTATCTAACTAGGGTAATTGTACTTGTTGCAGGTAAGTCGCGTGATACCCGCGTATTACACAGTAATTCGCCATTTTGAGACCGTCGAGTACGCGCTCTTAAGAAGCACCTTACGTGACAACCCACACGTCATTTCTCATATTAATGTTAATTCAAAATAGCAAACAAAATATACATAATTTACATATGAAATTGGCATTTTCTTGTACCAGTTACTTTCATCTCAAATATGGAGATATTTCTTTTTTATATCTTCGTTTAGGAATTACAATTTAAAATTTATACATTAAATTATTCTTGTATTTGTGTTTGGAAAAATGTATTTCATTCGTTTTTTTGGTTCAATCCAAGAAGAATAATTTGATTTTAATAATTAGAAAACATAATAATTTAAAAAACCGGCAACACAACCAATTCGCGGCCTGTGGCGCGGTGGTTCATGGGCAGCGGTGTTGTCTTACCATATAGGAGACCTGCTCCGTTCTCCGCTATACACACAACATAAAAATATAAGTCATCACAATTTAGACTAGGTTAAAATATGCGTTTCTAAGTAACTATATCAATGGAAGCTGTTTTTTTGTTTAATCTTAATATCTATTTTAAAACCAACAGATTTATAAAATGCAAATCTTATATTAAAATACTGAAACATTTTAGAAAAAACGATGTTACGAAGATTTTAATTTCTTGGAAAAACTCTGAAGAATCTTTATTTCTTAGATGGAATCGAGAGAGGAATTGATTAAATATGAAAGTATTTAGCGGACGCTTTCTATACAACCGGCTTCCAGTGAGTTCGTTGGTAATATAAAAGTTAAGGATAACTTTAAGACTATTATGTTAAACATATATATTACAACTATAATACATGGAAAAATTAAGACTGGGGTTCGAATTCGCTATCCATGTAATCTCGATCACTCAAAAAACCTCACGGCTTGTGATAAATTTAAATGTTTAAATACAAGTGGTCTCGACAGATGTCGTGCTCCTAGGTACGCCACCTACCGGGTCCTATTATAAATCGTCAGCGATCTTTGGACGCGCCAAACCGGATAACCCTAAATTACACTCCATTTTTGCAATAGGATAGTTGCTGTCTCAAACCCTCTCCAGTAAAAGCTGAACTGTATTGTATTAAAGTTCAAATTGACTTAATTAATTACGATGAGTTTATACGGCGGTATAGAAATATGTTCTTTTTAGACTTTTTCAGGCACATTTTAAATATTGTTTCTACGTAAGAACCGCCCTTTTTCATAGAGAAATATTTAGTTTAAAAATTAGCAAAATCGGTTAAGCAGTTCTCGAGATTTGCTCATTTTTATTATACAAGGTATATTTCTATATTTCTCTCCTAGGAAATGTGCAAATTATATATTTACATAATATGGTGGTAATAACATTCTAAGTTAACGAAGAAAAATGTAAAATAAGACTTTGATAAATTGCCTTGTCGTAAGCAAGGTATTGTGAGACTTTATTAATCTTTGTTAATTAAAAACTCAAAAGCCTATTTACATTTTTACTATGTATTTGAGTTAAGTTAAACCAACAATAAAATACATAAAATATGTGAAAAGTTATTCTGCTTCAAGATATATTCATTTTCCCTTATTTTATGGTTGTAATTTAAATAATTAGTAAGTAATTTAAAAATGACGCTAACTTGTTGGACAGTCAACGTTCGGCCTAGTTATTCAATTGAATGTCTTGATTCAATGAGCGCGCTCGTCATTCGATCAAATAGTGCATCCAACATATGACTGCGACATACAAATCGGTTTGCGAAGTATTCTTAAAGAATATACAGTTTTAATATTGTGAGCCACGCGGTTTTCGGCAGACTACCCGAGCCGGTTAAAAATGCCGCTTTCACCACAATATTTGAGTGCAGAGTGAAGCCGTGGCTGTTGCTAGATCTTTTTGGCTATAATGGCTATGTAATTGCTGACGGCCATACAGTCATCACAGCTTCACATGGTAATTTTCGCCTGGAATTGATTTTTCGCCACGACTAGCACAAGGGCGTCTCCTGAGAGACACGAACCTCGGCTTGGGTTGAGCAGCCGGTCGAAAGCTCACCGGGGTGAGTCTGGCGACGTAGATAGGTCCTTGCCTCCGTTTCCGGCGGAGGCGGTTGTTATCGCGGTCTCTACGCAGAACTCTATCATCTAAGTTGATGTTGCTAAAGATGTTCTTTAGCGCGCAGGAGTTATTCAAACTACCAATTGTGTAGAACAAATAAATATTATGAATTAAATAGTGTAAATAATATATGTAATAATAATAAAATGTAACGACATGTAACTTCTTTTTATAAATAAATGTATTGTATTGAAATTTCAGTTGTTGACACAATTTAAAAGCAAAATAGAGAGTCATATTTTCTATTGAAGTGGGGTGATGAGTTATACACCAAGCTCGATAGCTGGGAACTCCTCAAATGCATCTTCGTGAATATACTGGCACCAACAGGCCAGTCTTGGGGACAGTTTATTCAAAGTTCATCTGGACGGTACCGCCATTGATCCGCCTTCCTTCATAGAAACGGACTCTCTACGTTTAAGCACCCCGTCGTCGTATTAATACGTGCACCCTCGAAAAAACAACGTTAGCGCGATTCAGAAATTTCACCATTTGCTAAAAATCTCTTAACAGAGCCTTCAGCGTGATTTAAATTTAATTAAAAGTGAAAGAAAAAAAAGGAAAAAATTTTTATTACTTAAACTTTTTTTCAAATATTTACTACAAAATCCACATTTTACTTCAGATAACACTACGAATTTATTAACATTACAATATTTATACGTGAAACAGGAACTCTACCTATTAATAGACATTAAAAAAACGAAAACAAATCTATCGACTCCTCGCGATTTTCTTGAAATAAAAACAGATTAAACGTATAACTTGATTTAATGAAATTAAAGATAATATAGTCCTTAAATTATTGTTTTTCATATATACATTAGTAATACTGCTTCAAAGACACAACACACACACATAATTTAATAAATTGTGGTAGTTTTTTTTAACTATTACCAATTTTGTGACTTATGTTAAAAGTACGCTAGTAAACAATGACCCAATAATACAACTCACACAAAGTCACAAATGGCACAACTGTTGAAATCAAATCGTTTCACATGTTCTGCCTCGTTCTTGCAACAACAAAAGCACGAGCGCAAAAAAGGGACAGACTGTTTTAAACCCAAATTATTATTTCTTTGTTATTGTAATAAGCATATCCAGATGTTTGTAAGTTGTCGAGATGTAAACCTGTCAAACATAAATTGCCAAATCTTTATTTCGTCTCACAAATAAAATACGATTTCATATCGCA
>DWCF01002916.1:0-21787 GCA_018230265.1 Delias oraia | reverse complement strand
AAAGAGATTAAATAATATATTCCATTTTACAAAAGGTAGATAATTTCAGTTTGGGTATTACATAAATTGGGATATAGATAGCTTTCATCCCGGGAAATTTCATCTTTTTAGTGAAGGATTCGCCGCCCATGAACAACCCCGCCATAGTCCGTGCATTGGTTGTGTTGCCGGATTTTTACGTCGTTTAAGCGGCACTTTTAAGGGCCTCCGATACACTCACTCAGCGAAACACAGTATTCTGTGAATCCGTGGTATGACTTCGGACTAGCCGGCCAAATTAGTGCGTCAGTATGGCTCTCCAACGGTTGCGACAATATTAACATACTCGCTCGGCCACTGTTAAGACGTTCCAAAAACCGAATAAAATTAAAATTAAATTATAATTGTTCGAACCGGGCTTCGAACCCGATACATCTCACTTCATGGTACAGTTTTAAAACCATTAAGCTATGAGGCTCTCAGACATTGTTTTATTAAGCAAATTACATTAGTTAATACCTTGAATATGATGAAATATTTAATTAATAAGTCCTGACAAATTACAGTAGTTATATTATTTAGGAAATTGAATATTAAAAAAATTAACATCATTATTGAAAACATACGGTCATTGGTTGTAGAGCGGCAATATGATGCTCGGTTATATGGTAGGGGTCCTCATAAAGTTCTATATTAGTCATAAGACGCAAAAAATTGTCCACAATAGAAACAGAGAGACTCGCGTCCCTGGCTAGATGGCGCCAACAGCTTACCACACACCTGAAGTACACATACATAATATTTAAATACGATAAACGAATCATCAACAAAACTGCTGAACATTCAATGTTAGAAATTTCTAATAAAAACTTTTAAAGATAGATATATAATATATTTTTATCTGCGTAAAATTTCAACAAAATTTGGTCAGTCGTGACAGTATATCAGTAAGACAGAAATATTATGCATCTATTTTACGTATTTAATAAAATGTACTCTAAAATAATCCGCAATGATGTCGCGATGAAACCAATACGCTCTGTTTGAAGCTTTTTGAAAAGTTTTTTGTCTTAAATTATCACATATAAACTTTCCGACCTTAATGCGATTTTATTTATTACTTACGGCTTTAACGGGATTCTCTGCGCCAAAAGAACAGCAGTAACAGCATTAGTATGATGTCTCGTTAATGACACGAGTGGTCCCATTAGCCTTACTCTGGCTTCATCTGGTACAGCATTCATTGTAACTAAGATTATTTCCACTATTCTTTCAATAGTTTGATATAAATCCTGACCCTTTTTAACAAAAAATGCATCTAAAATAGAGCTTATACCAACACTCTTTAACTCGTGTTCATCGTAACCTTCCAGCAGACTCTCTATGAATTGCATTGTGTGCAAATGAGGTATCTTCGCTGATATAGTGTCGCACAGTCTCATACAATAATCACTGATCATATTTAGATCGTTCGTCAGTATATTATTTTGTAAATGTGAAAGAGTGACCATGCATTCATCATCTGTTTCAATGGTGTGACCCTCATAGAGGTCTTGAATCTGAATAATCAATTTTATGCAATCAACAGTCGTTAATCTTACAGGAAAGTTAGTATCGGCAACTCCAGGTATTATTAGACCTAATAAATAACCCATCTGTCCAAACTTGCTGGGTGTTTCATAGTTTAATTTTACATTTTTAATATAAGAATCAAATAGCACTTGAAGTATTAAAACTGCTGCTGTTCTAATCTCGTCGTTCTCATGACGAATCCACTCCATTAGCAGCCCTATAATATCGTCTATGGTACTGAGACATGTTGATTGAATAATTAATTCCTTAATAAGTTCATGCAACAGAGCCAAAGAATCATTCAGTGTTTTAGCTAACAAGTCATTCTTGTCTCCGTTTCCTTCAATCTCGTACTTTCGCTTAAAAGACGATAGCTCACCAAATATACTATTGAACAATACACGTAATATCGTATTTCTTTCTTCAGGTAATATGCCTTTTTGCAATTTGGTGAGAGACTTAGAGGCTTTTACGATTATGGGATACAGTTCAACGTTTTTTTTCTCAAGATTAGAGTTATAAATCTGTTCGAGAACACCATTGAGTAGCTGCCAGCGATTTCGCAATGCTATGTTGTGATGTGACGCTGGGTGCAATGCTTTACCTATTTCGTGAAGAGACGTGATAGCTGCTTTGCAGAGGTCAAAACCGGGACTAGATTTAAGAATTTCAAATAAGATTGAAGTGACATTTTCAGCTAACCGAGCTAGAACATGGACATCCAAGCATTCTTTTGCTACTTTTCCATAACATGTAATAATTGCATATTTAACAATTGCCAATTCTGCGTCATTTTTCGATGCTCTTGACGATAGAAAGTTTAGCAGCTTATTACTACGTCTCGCTTCATTTTCTTTATATAATGCGTCTAATTCGTTGAGCACAGACTCGCCGTGTTGTCTAGACGCAATACCGATAGCTGTGCTAACGTACTCCACACTTTCGAAGGGAATCGCTTTAAGTGCAAGCAGAATAGTTTTTAGTACATTTTCTACAGCTGCAGTGTTAGACATATGGCATGACAACACAGCTAAATATTGCAATGAAACTCCCTTGATCATCGGCGTGTGTTTCTTCGACAAAATTTGTTGGGAAATTAGTGTAGACATTACCTCTATCCATTTGTTATTATTAACTTGCTCGATTGAGGATACTAATAGATCTAGTAACATCCCATGCCACTGTTCTTTAGATTCGTTTTTTTCAACATACTTCAATAATCTATCAATTTCAATTGTCCAAGAACTTTTCAAGTTCTTATGGATGTCTCCAGAAAATTCCTCGAGAAACAACAAAATATTTTTGTTTCTTACTGTTTCATATGGATCAACAATGTGCATTAAGCACCTGACGAAAATAACATCAGCAGAAACTTGGGCATTCATTCCCTTTCCTGCAGGTTCATCTGCAGGCACATTAGAATCATTTTGTAATAGTGAAGTAAGACAATGGCTGATAGTAGACATGGATAGAGTAAAGTCTTCCATGATTAGACAATTCAACAGTAAGTTAAGTAATTGTGTTCGAACACTTGTTACCGTATTGCACATTAATACGAGAGAATTTTTACAGGTATCACGCACATCTTGAATTTCAGATTTCGTCACGTGCTGCGGCCCTTCATATCCGCAATGCTTTACTATAAACTCTACCATAGCAAAATCTTCCGTCGCCATTATACAATTTCTGTACACAAGCGCGACTATTGCCTTAACAAGAGTTTTCTTCATCTTAATGCCTTGCTCCATAACAATCATTACTTTTAAAATTGTAATGAATTTTGATGCAAAATTGTCTATAAAAACTTGGGACGAAGTTGTCAAATGTGTAAGAATCACAACCGCTCTCATCCTATCCTTTTCTTGCGTGTTTTTGCACAAATGTAGAAGCATTTCGATAGTTTGATCAGAGTATTGAGTAGCCATGTGGTCAAAACAGCGTAAGACTTCAAAGTGATTTTTAACGGTGTGCGGTTGATCGTAATCAGGTTCAAATAGAACTAAGCTGAACAAAACATGATTTAAGGAATTAATTACATTGTCGTTTAATGTCAATTTTGGATTCAGCGGTGATGGGGCGAGTAAATAAGAAATACATTGGCTGATGCAGAAGGAGTTAATCGCTGGTTTCCGATACAAGGAGAGCAACGATGACACAAATTTGTTGACTGTTTCGTTGAATTGCCTCTCAGGGATGAGTCTAGTAATGGGCCCGAGTGCTTCAAGAACAGACTCGGATACTTTGGGCTCATAAGAGGGTAGCCACTGATTGTAGAGGACGTCGAATACAATGGAGAATTCTGTGACAAAATTTTCTTTGATTGATGTTATGTTGTCGTTTTCAACGTTATCACCTATTTGTTCAGCCACCGCGACTGCGAAATGGCCGAACGCTGTAAAGAAAAAGTATTTTATTAGCATAAGTAGTGGTAGTAGCAATGGTGGTAGCTCACCACTAATGAAGCTGTAAAATATTGAAAACTTACCATACGCAAATGCTTGTTTAACACCATCCTGCCGTGCAAGTGGCAAAAGAGGCAACATTTTGCCAAGAACCTCTTTGATATGCTGCACCATCGATTTGGTGTTGAGCATGGCGAGTGTACCCAATGTATGAGCTATCGTATAGTGTGGGACTGTTGCAGGTGATAATTGGTTTATAAGAGAATGGAGTACCTGAATAATAATGATTGCCAATTATCTTGATTTTTCACATATATAGAACATTCAATCTTACAAGTTAGAATATAAAGTGTATTAGAAATAATAATATATGTCACCAAGAATATTATTAGGCTAACTAGTTATAAACTAATTACGTCACTTACTTTAACTATATTACTTTAGTTAGTTATCTAATTACAAACCAGAAATATGTCAGGTTATTGCTGTCAAGCAATTATATATTTAAATAAAAGTTGGGTAGCATAGTGTTTTACTTATGTTTATTTATGTGTAGAACCTTCTCCGACATAGTTTTAAACTTTTAAATGTTGTTAGAGAAAGTTCTATCTTACTGAGTAAATATACTGTATTTGTCCATCTTTATAGATATGGTTTTCAAAATATCAATGTAAAAAATTTATTAATATCAAAAAAGAAAGAATTATGTTATAATATAGCCATCTAATTAATCATTATTTTTACTAATTAATAAAAACTGTAACATAACAATTACATAATTATATAAAAAGTTAGTAACAAACATGGGGATTAATTTAAGCTATAAGTAAATTATTTCTAGTATATAAGTTGTATCATAATCACCAGACTAGTATGTAAATTCCTAACATTAAGGTCACTAGATTTCTAGGGTGACTGTGTTGGAAGAATAAATAGTGAAATAATAATAATTATAATTCAAATCAATACAATTGAAATATTATTGAGATGTTGCAATGTATGGGCTTTTATGCAACCAATCTCTATCATCATATGATGTTTTTAAAAACTGTCTGGTATATAATACAAATACTGTATAGTATATAATATATTTCTTAAGACTCATGCGTAATTAATATTTATATATTGCCTATGTGTTCATCACTAATATTAAATACTTTTATCACCTAAGTGATAAAATAGATGAATTTGCAAAATTAAAAATTGCATTGATACATAAATGGTTAATTTTAAAACAATGTCATATGTAAAAAATAAAAAAGTATTTCTTAATATTACAATCTTTCATAACATAACTTACCAGATCTAAAAACTCATGTCCTACTGCTACCAAAACAGCCGAAGCACCCAATTGAACAGTGGGTTCATAAGCTTGAGTTTCAGTCATTGCTCTGAGCATGGCGGTTACCAATTCTGCCGCCACACTTGGGTCTACCTTCTTCACATGACTTACACATATTCTTTCTAAGACTCTAAAAAATAATATAAATCTAAGTTATTGTTTTTGTGGTAATAATAAAAATGAACTCTACATGTATTAAGAATCAATATCAATTTTACTAGTTTCACTTCATTACAATTATCATCATCATCATCATCCAGCCTATTCAAGTCCGCTGCTGGACATAGGCCTATATTCAATTCTCTTTAATTGTTTGTTATTTCAATTTAATGATATTAATACTAACAGATCCCATATTAATTTATTTGGAATTTTCATTTTAAAAAGTTTTTAAGAGTCACTCACCACATCCTTAATAATTTTTAAATTGAGTACCAACTAGAACTTGATAAATAAATTATAAGCACACCATAAGATCGCTCATTTTATATATGTGAATATATTTACAAAATTAAAAAAAAAACAAGTTAATTTTACATACTTCACTATATTTCCTGTTTGTGTAACATTTATTCGTACAGCATTATTGTAGAATTCACACACAATTTCAAGTACTTCATTTGGGTATTTGTTGGCTATTTTTGATATTGATTTTATGATACTATTGTTTACCGAGTTGTCGGTATCTCCAAGTGCATTTAATAGAACATTAACCGTATCTGTAAAAAATAAATAATTGGTTGATACGTAAAACCATTTGTGAAATCGCATATCATTATATCAACAAAATACATTATGTACCTCTAAGATACTCCAAATCCGTCAAAGCCATTTTGTGAATAACATAAAAGTTAAAATATCAGTTGCTAGACGGTCTAATAAATTAACTTGTCTTGAAAAATAAATAAAACTCGTCATACGCATTACACAGGTATTTAAAACTTAAACGACACAGGACACTACTGATTAATGATAAGTCGAAATTTACGATCTAATATATTTTGATCTTTCAAAACTTCCATATGACAATTACTAATAGTTCAAAATTATTGTGTTACAACTATTGACAACTGACAATATACTTTAATGACAACTTTTTCGTCATATGTTACCATTTCTTTTTAATTGTTTAAATACCTAAATATATATATTAATTTAAATAATAATAAAAATTTAACAATGTTACTGTTAAACAGTTACTTAAACAATATTACTCTAAAAACATCAATAATTATTAATGAATGAAAAAACCATAAGGTGACTTAAAAAATTTATCCAAATATGTTCTTGGGCCTAATGTATTTTCGTTATTTTTGTAATTGACTTCTCTGAAATAAATTTTGATATTCTATGTAAATTGTTTTTATTAGTCTTATTACTTAAAAAACTACATCATTTTGGAATTAGACAAGATATGTTGTACAATATAAATTGATCTGAATATAGTCCTTTATCATAGGTTTTGTTTAAGAATATAAAAAATTATCCACAATGGTTGTTTTTTCTGCCATATATTTAAGAAAAATATATAACAATTACTAATTATCACCTAAATCTACTTTTATTCTTTATTATATATAGAATAGAATATTATATGTAGAATATAATACTATATATAGAATAGTAGTCTTCTAATAGTATTCACTACACAATGATAAATTAAAATATATTTTAGTTTGTGTTTAAAAAAAGTATTTGTCAAAATAAGTTTAAACTTTTAGCACTTTTGGCCAGATATTAAAATTGATAGATATTAATAGATTTGATAAGTTGGTAACCCAGGAAAATGATCAGTAATTTTGGTTTTTGTCTATAAGAGACAAGATTTCCAAAGTCAAAAGCATAGAGCATTGAGTAGGTAGGTTGTATAGAGGTGTTTCAAAAGTTCACAGCGAAGTTGCAAGTACGACACGAGTCATTATATACGGTGACGGTTGTTCGACTATAAAACGTGTTTTCGAAAAAATTACTTCATTCACTTTCAAAATAAGTTGTTCATATAATATGACTATTCTTTTAATAAATTAATACCACAATTTTGTTTTATAAGAAACGTATCGAGTGAGAATCGCTGCATGACTTTCACCGGATATATCGATAATTTGATTATATGATACAAAGGTAGCAAACTAGTGCATAATTAGTGTTTTCTTACGATGTATGTACTTTTCTTGAATATAGTTAGTAGTATAACAGCGTGATATACTGTTAACTGTGTGGTTCATTTAAGTGACAAAGTAATCGCGTCGGCTCCCACAGGCCACTCGACACTATTATCCCATCCGTGATTACGTTGCGCCGGGAGCAGCCAGCTCAGTTTAGTCGTCGCGGGGACTCCAAAGCGGTAAATACGGAGTCGCAAATTTTGCTCCGAATCATTTATCGTCAGGATTTAGGTGAGTTTCATACATAATATGTAGCGAAACATTGCTGACAGCAGACGGGCGTTGCTCGCTGTGACATTGACTAGCGCATGATCAGCTGCCGTACGATCCTAAAATAGATATTTTAGCGTACCCCTCCTGGCAGCAAAGGTAATCAGCTGATCCATACTACACTTTAATTACACAATTGGATAATTAATTCAGAATAGTGGTTGATCTTGCATGATTCAAATCGTTTATTGCGGGCGCTGATAGCTTATCTCTGCGATAGTCTCGTTTATAAATTTGCTATCCTGACACAGTTTTCAGTGATTACATAGGGTTAATTGGTTTCAGATTTGAAGATGGTGCAGCAAGATTTAACTTAGATATTGGCTTTGTGGCTATGGGGAATGGCTCTCTGGAGCTCATTGGTGTGAGTTCTAAGTGAGATAGGTGACTGGGTAGAAGGTAGTGTGTTGTGAAGTGTCTAGTCAAGAGTGAGTGAGGCCTAGGCCGGAATGCCCTCCGTGATGTTGTCTGCAGTGCTTGAAGAAGAGGCTGATCTCTATGAAGCATTCCCTCCTCATGTTGATCCATCAGGAATCACCATTTTAACTGACAGCCCACCAGGTGAGCTAATTCATATTTAATATAAGTTCAAATCAAGTACACAAATATAGTACATAATACCAATGTTAACACAGTTGGGCATAGATAAAGGCATTGGCTTTGTAATTATAAACGTTTTTCTCACAATATTAAAGGCATACACAGCACACTGCTTTATCATATTGTAAATGTTTATTTAAGAGTTGTAGTTTAACTGTTTATTTTTATTTTTTTATATTCAGTATATTATCTCATATTGGGATATTCACTAGTTTTAAGCCCTAAAACTATTTACTCATTATGACTATTTTTAAAGTTCAATAAAAAAACTACTTGCATAATACTCTTTTTTTTAAAGATATATTTGATCGTAATTCTGAAATTTAGTTAATTAAAGAATTTTTATTTTTTTATACAAATGATGTTCATTAGAAGCAAATCAAATCTTAAGGTCTTAATATGACAAACTTGAATTCTACTGTTTAATGTTTCTATACATTATTCTGATTCATGCCAATGATTATATTTAGCATAACCCTGTAAATGGAATTAAAAAATTAAGTCAAATCTGTTTTATAACAATTGCAAAACCAGGAATGGATTTTTTTGTGTAAATTTAGGTTTATATACATGATCATCTTTTATACACATGATCATGCATTACATAAAACCAATACTTATTTTTATTATTATTTTTGAAGAAATGCTTGAAAGAAAATTTTGTAAATTTTCAATTTCCACACTGTCAAAATAAAAAATCAATGTACATTTGTGAACAGCAATTATGTACAAACTAGTAATTTTAACATTCTCAGTTTTATGAGTAGGGTATTTTTTTTTACTATAACTTGAGTGACAAGTCTTATCCAAGGAATATAATTAGATAATTTAAATTTCAAATGGACGTCAAGACGATAACGTCACCTTCCTTCTTAGTTGTTTCACCGGAAAAAAAAGCTTGGAAATATAGTGAAATGCAGTATTAAGTTATTTTTTAAACTGTTGTGAATGATTTCGAGTTTGACGGCAATCCGCTAATACCACTATCCACAGCAGTAGGTCTCTATTTGCTGCAAGGGCATGAACGACATAGGATTCATTTTTTTAAATTTCGCTTGTAAATGTTATTTCCAATGTATCTATAATAGTTAAGTTGAACGCCAACCGTTGTTGTCAATATCAATTCGCAATTAGCTTTTGATTTATTCAAGCCACAATACAGTACCTCTGTGCGTTATCGTTTATACCCTAAAACTATAGCTTCTGTGAATATTGTATCAATGAGGAATTGTTGTGAAACAACGATACGTAATTCACGTTGAATTGTTTTAACTTCACAGAACGCCTTAACCTAGCCAAGATTCCACTTGATTCATAAATTGCATAAAAATAATTAAATTTCAACGTTGCTTATCATTGCACAATGAAATGGCGATTAGCATCTAACCTCATAAATACTATGATAAATTTTCTTATTAAAATTCTATTGTTAGTTTTTGATTGTATTATTTTTTGGTGGACATCGTTAAGATTAAATACTCTACTAAGCTTAAATACAAGGCAAAATACTAGAACCTCCTCGTTCTTGTCACCTCTAACCAGATAACATGAGAAAACGATTTGTCAAATCTGAATGGCACAAATACCTGAAAATAGATAAGCTGATATAAGGAGCTATAATATAGCGAATCTCTTGAGAATGTTATCAGTGAAGATGCGATTAAACTTGTTTATTTTCTTATCACTATTTAAGTATGGGAAGTAAGTACACGTTATGAATGGAAAAATATTTTTGCATATTTATTTGTTAATAATTAGTTACTTGAAATAGTATAGGTATAAGTCCTTCTAGACATGAGATTTATTAAATGTTTGCATAGTATTGTAAGGTTTAATTGATATTTGTGCGAAGTAACGGTTAAAGTATTCAGCTGACTTAACAACATCCCAAAGCTACTAAAAAAAGGCAATACAACGGTGAACATTTACGATCATTGACGAACTACGGCCGCAAATGATAACTGGGCAAATCTTACCGAGTGTTATTAATGGAAAACTTTGAAATTAAACGAGATTAACTTTCACCAAACTGTATTAATCTTTTGCCGTGTTGAGTTGCAGGCTATTACGTAATTGTTGACCACGATTTATAAAATATAATATATTTAGAGTATCTTTTAACGCGTACATGAATATTACCTATGATTGTTCTTTGTTAATTGCTGGATTTGTTAGTGTTCAGGCGAATGGTGTTTTTGTTTAAGAAATTTGCAGGAAGTTTTTGTGCATTGTCAACATTAAAACTTCTCGTTATCAAAATGAAACTTTCTTAGAAAAAATTAAATAAAGAAATTTGAAATGTTGTAGTCGTTTTAGCGATGGTTTAGGCATTATTCATATTATTTTTCTTTTGATTTTCGTTAGTCGGGATAAGGTCGTACGTTACTTGCTTCATTTATTTATATCTAGATTTTAATTATCGAAGGATTACGTTATAAAATGAGCCACGCTGAAGTATATGCAGATTGCTGACGCACTAATTGGACCAACTCGTCCGATGTGATACTTACAGAGGATCTGAAGATGTGAGGCTCACAGAATACACAGTGTGAAACAGTACTTGTACTCTTGTACTGTATTTCGCTAAGTGAGATATCGGAGGCCCCATAAAAATGACGCTTAAGCCAGCAAGACAACCAATGCGCGGAAATGCGAAAACATACAAACCTTATAAACAAGGCCCTTAGGAAAGTAGTTCTATTTACATTGACGCTGACCTATCGTAACTGTAAAAACTGTAATTAATTATACCATTCCGATAACTGCCATTTCTCACTAGCTAGCAATACTATGTAAGCAAATATCTGCTTAAATAAACCCGTATGTACATAAAATAAATAATTTAACCGTACCTAAGTGAGGTTTCATACATTGATCCATGTAGAGTAGAAATATTTATACCACTGCAGTTGTGTTCGACATTTTTATGGCAAAATATATTATTTCTGTTTCTATTGAATATCCGATGCGTTACTGACCGAGTTAATGCACAAGTTATACTGAAATCGTTTTGAGGTATTGGTGATTTTATACTAATGAGTTATGATATTATATCATTAGAAGAAGTCGTTATTCATGAAGAAGTATAAATTCGGTGCTTGACATTTAAAATGCTAAACTTTGTTATGTGTATGTCACATTGTATATATTTTAAACGATTTATAACTCCAGTGATTTTTGTTGGGTTTTAAAATTTAAATACAGTAAAAAAACCGCAGGTGGCGACACCTATATTATACCTGTAATGTAAATACATAGTTTATTATTATGTGTTTCGATTAATTATTACATCACCTCTCGTCACCTCGGTAGATGTCAGTGTTTGCCAAACGTTAATGTTTTATTTAATTTGTTTTCAAATTAATTGACATTACGAATCAATCGATATCGTTGTCCCGTATTAACTATAAAAGCTAAGTTTTATAAACGATTACATATTATACACAGTTACACTGATAATGATATTACGAAGACGAAGATCAGTAAACTGATTTTCAAATTAACAACAATTGGGAATATGTTATTTAATATAGGTAAGTACGAAGCAAGGTATCAAAGTAACGTGACGTAAACCGACTTATGACTGATAGTGTATACGAGTCATAAATGATATCTTTGTTACACAAAGTATGATTTACAGTTTTAAATAATCTAGTTAATTCATAGCACACACTTATCGCCATCTTATGTAAGAGATGGAGAGATCAGAGATTGATAAAAATTTAATCGCTTCTTCATTCCGATACAATGTTGATTTCGTCTTATAAAGGAGAACTTAAATCAGATCAATAACAATGGCAACATTAATAAGTTTTCCTAAACCATTTTAGGATTATTATCAACTACGTTAAACGATTGATACAGAATTAAGAATGTGTTGTGATAAAACGAGTTGTTTCAATTTAACTCGAATGCTAATCGGTGCGCCATTGATAGCCTCCGTGTTATCAGAAGCGGTAAGATTTAACACTTCCAACGTGAATGGGGGTCTCGTAGACCCCTAGTTTTTTGTAACACTTATTAGTAAACACGTAAAACTGTAATATTGATAAACATATCAATATTTACTATATAACTTAACAAACTTATGCTTACGATATATTAGAATTGTTTGCTTGTTGTAATCTACAAAAGAAACATCTTTAAATGCTAACTAAGCTTACATTTTCTGCAAATTATTTTTGTCCCTTAAGTTGTTTAGTTCAATATAATTCAGTTAAACGTGATTCAAATATGTAAATTATTGTATTCAAAATATTTTTGGATGCCGCCATACCTGGTAATCAATTTGTTTAATATAGGGCTAAATAAATCATTTGATATTATTGTTTCTCAGATGAAAATACTTGAAATCGTTCTTAGTACGGTGTTTGAGCGTGTACGTTGGCGGGTGTCCAATATTGAATGCGTTTGTACGATAATTCATTGCCTATTTTTATAATATTGCACTTTTGCCCCTTTGAATTTTTTGCATATTTTAAATATTACGTGGGCCTTCATTAGGGTCAATAATAATAGGTGAGCACAATTTAGTTTCAGCTTTTTGTTTGATATATATTAATTTAATTTATAACATGACTCATGACTACACGGCAGTTTAGTCTTTACATTAAATAATTTTTTCCGAATGCAAGTTTTTATTAAAATTAAAATTCGGTAGTTTAGATCAGCATAGCACTCGATCAGTTAGATAAGAATCGAAGTGTGACAGTGTCGGGGCGTTATCGCATTTTCCGGAGGCTGGGCGAGTTTGTCGGCGGCAGTGCCGCATGCGCGCGCGCACCGAAAGCATGTGCTTCGCGCCTCCTTTGCGATGTATATAGAACCGGCCGCATTCAAAGCGCCCAGCGCTGAGAGCCTCGCTCTCAATGAGCCCAACAACATCTGGACGCAGTGCTTACCTTCACCCTTATCCGCAGGCAAGAAAGCGCCGCTCAAGACGTACGAGGAGATAGAACCACTCGTCGATCAGGGTCGCAAACGAGACCTCAAGCTTATCATCAGAGAGAACTCTTGGCCGATCAACAGCCCAATCCGAGCCTCGCTCTGGCCGGTCCTCTGCCGACAACATCAACATGGCAAATCCATGCTGGACGGCTTCTACTGGGACATGGTTACGCAGGTCAGTGATCTAAAGTTATGCAATTCCCAAGGTTGGCAACTATCGCCTCCTATGTGTCACTGTCTTATCTACAAATCAAACATATTTATCCCCAAGGTTATAGCTATTCACTTAGCGCGTTATGGGCTGCGCGATTTTGTTGCCCCCATAGAAGATGACGCGTCAAGGTCAAAGAACGTTTTCACACAAATGCTCTCGTCTAACAATTCCCGTGTTACTTCAGCTTGTTATATGTACGTCAAAAACTTCTATGCTCGATTAATTTGATAATAAAAAAAGACTGAATTTTTAAAGTGAATTTGAAATAGTGAAGTGAGAAAATAGACCTAATTTGAAAGACTCGAATTGAGGTTAACTTATCAGTTACAACATTTCATATCTTGTCTGCTTTTTATCAATTTCTCTATTGTTTATCTTGATTGTTGCGTGTGCTTTTGGATAATAAACTGATTATTTTTGAGTTGTCATATTTCTTGCTTTTACTAAAACTCTATACAAGCTGTATACATAACACACATGCACATCGAACCTCTTTCACCGGCACCAACCTTGCGAATAAATTATTATGCAACCTTAAAATAACCCAATGACTGTCAACACGTGTTCCCATTCACTAACGCTTATGGATATGGAACACGTAATAAATGGCTTTGTACAGATCAAAGTTATTCATGCAAGTATTGAAGTTTTTGCTTGTTCTATTGTTGAATAGCGTCGGTATCTATCTGTATACATATATATGTGTATAAATAGACAATAGTCTGACATAAGACGTATTTGCTAGGTTTTTATAAATTATACAAATATATAAATAAATATTATACAAATCAAATTGAACAACGACTGTTATTTTCTAAAAAATTTAATGACAAGCTCTGTGAGTTGTTGTTTTTAAGTATGCATCGTATTAACTAATGACGATTTAGTTGATTGACGAACTTGAATTTACTCGTTAATTACTCGCATTTTAGACTCACTAAAATTTAATAAAATCCACAAGTTTTCATAATCGAACTTCCCGATTGGCCAATGCAAGAGCATTTCAATATCGCACTAGGAGTCCTTGCGTTCGACATCAACGCGCATGCGTTCAGCTTCGTATGCTGCATCACAATTAGCATCCGTTAACAATAGCTCAACGATTGTGTTGCAGGTGTTTATTTCATTGTTTTTTTTTCTCTCTATCCACTACTGCCTCTATTGTTACTATATTATTAATTAAATACATCTATCGTTTTGTAATCTCTTATCTGTGAATCATAGGTTTTATTTCTAAAAAGTTATTAAATTCATTGTCCTTTTAATTGTATTCATTCCATTCACTTGAAAAATTACATTACTAAAAATCTTACAGATCTTAAAATGCATCATTTTAGTCGTTTATCGTTATAATCTAAATATAATATAATCATACTGACTCGTGCAAATTAAATTCGGGCCCATTGTCCCCATTGGATTCGGCCTGTATTCAGCTGCCCAGCACAATGTTTATTATTTCGGCGCACGCGGTTGGCATGATGTCAACCTTTCGGCCTGTTCACCTTCAATACATGCCCCGCTGCGGTTTGACTACATACACAATATATTGCTTACTGTTGAAGTATAAGCGCATTGCAGTTATACTTATATTAAACCTCGGTTACTAATTCGATTACTAATGGTAATAATAAAAAGTTACCAGAGACAACAGCATTTGTAGAATAAAATAATATTCAAAATGAAATAAAATATAATAATGGAGTTGCCAATAATATTTATTATAATATTATGATTTGATTGAGTTTTTGGTTGAATTGATAAAAAACATTAAATTTTCCACATATTATTGCAATAAAGATGCACGCGCTGTATTAATTTGTAATATACTATTAATTATAGCATTCGATCTCTACATTACAGGGTGGCCGATCCTGTTTAGACAATTAAGGTTATCGTTGGAAACTCCATTTATTTTTTGTCAGCAATATCCCGAAAATCTCAGGATTCATTAAATTTAATCCAGGGATTTTCGGGACTAAAATTCGGGTACGGGATTCGAATCCTCTACTATTAATGCACCTACTCGTTAGCAAACACAACGTCTGAGTTAAATAGACGTTTTAATATTAAAATACAAATGAAAATATATTTTTGCGAAATACATAATTCTTGTTATTTCAATAAATTGAACGAATAGGTATAGAAATAATGTGAACGTTGTAGAGTTGAGCAAGTCTTAATTGTTTTAATGATCTTCTATTCTTGGGTCGACTGCTTCAAACGCTGTCATTAATTTTTGTTATTTTTGCATATTGCCTATATTTGTCAACATAAATTATTTATAGCCAATGTGTAAAATAAATAAATAATAGATAGGTGCTATATTATTTGATGTCTTACTGAACATACATTTTTAAACGATCTTCAAAAGCTGCTCGAAGAATTGGTAATGTCGTTTTTGGCTATTGTTGATTTCGTCTTGCGTGTAATCATAAAAGAATGTATGAATGCCTGGAACTTCCGTTCCTCTAAGCGGGATGTAAACACTGTGGTGATTCATTTGAATTTGACCATTTGGTCAGGACTTCGCCACGTGGCTGTGACAATATTAAGAAGTGCTCGCCAAGAATCCGGTTTTCCGAGAACACCGGAATGCCACTCTCGAAATAAGCATCGCGATTCTGGATCGATGACTTCATCGAGTTCCTGTTGTTTTCGGTACAATTTCGTAAACTTTCGTCTTATGTTAAGGTTACTTATTATACGAAGAACTGTGTATTGTTTAATTCAAATTTTTAGTTTGAAAGAGTTATTTTCATTCTTAAAAGCCAGAAAAAGTAAAGTACCATAATTATTAAATTACATAATTCCAAAATAGAAAAGGTATATTATTTTGAGATTGAATTTTAGATACCCCCTTAACGATTGTCTTACCCGGACTCAATCCATAAATATAAGATTTTTTTTCTTTATATTTAAAAGGATTAATAAAAAATTGTAAATCGTAATTTTTGATATTACAAGTATGAATTTGTAGCAAATCGTGTTTGTTATAAGCTCATTCTTGTTTGATCGATCTTAGGATATATGTTGTGGATCTGTCCGTGTTATCTTGAAATGCCGTCAATGTGTTTTGTACGGATTCTCGCTGTTGGCCAGAACGGCCTTTGCAGCTCAAAGCAGGTGAAGGAACATCCGAAAAATTATTGTTTTTCACGACCTAGTCGGACCTAGGCATGGTCCATCACTAGGCAGAAGTTAGCTTGAGTGGCGGGTCGGTATCTCGACGATGTGACAGACGACTGAAACTGGTTTTGAATCACTTATAAAAATAGATGTCACATTATATAACATAAAACGCCTTTCTTACTTAAAACGCCACTCTGATTATATCACTATGAAAGAGCTTTCAATACATACATTATACTATGACTTAAGAATTAAGATATCATTAGTGTATAGCTCATATAATCTCAATTGTATATCTCAATGTCAATATGAGTACCATATTGTCGCTAGCATCTGGTGTGGTGCCAACGACTCGGGCACCTTGACCTCGGAGTCTATCAAACGGAGAATCCGCGCTATGAGGAAATTACGATTTGGAACAATTCGAACTTTACATTTTTTACTAAGATATTGAGCTTATATTATCCGTGTCTATATTTTATACCATGAATAATTACGTTTGTGTGCAAGACGCATTCGCGATCAAGATTACCGTATCCAATTTTTTTTTTAATAATTAATAATTGTGAGAGAAACAATTTTATGAGTAAATAGAAAAGTTGTTTCACTGAACGAAATTCCTAGAAAAATTGAGTTTTAAATTGAATAATGATTAATAATTGCTATTGTTTCGGTATTAGATTTTACCTTTGAACCGAAGAAAGAGATATATGCCCCCAATAAGTTATAGGAAATGAGGCCTAGGAGACTGTCCTAGTTTTTAAAGGTATTCGCATTTAATATTTCAGAGTAAGAGAGGATACTGGACGCCCGTTAAAAGGCTCACTGAATAAAATTGGCCTCTTGGGCGGCGGTGTTTTCTTATCATATAGAAAATCCACCTGCTCTGTTGTCCGCTCTAGAATAAAAACAGATCTGTAAACAATATAACAGTCAGCCAGAAAAGGTTAATATAATTATCTAAAAATCTCAAATTCATATTTTACGTATAGATCAATAAACTTAGAGCTATATGTACTCATATATATTTTCTATAGTAAAATGAATGGTACACTAAAATGATAACTGAAATTTTTTCGATCACAAAAATTTGTTGATTTCCTAATTTAAATATTGTATAATTAATAATAAATATATTCTGATATTGTTAGAATTGCCTTATTAATTAAAAAATCAATGCTACACTTGGCCTTTAACTTCATCAATCTGAGGTCATGGAAAGTAACCAGAAAGACTATTTTCGTCGATAATCTCATTATATCAAAAGCCGATTAGGGCCGACCGACGGATCGGTATAAGTTAGAGTTTCATGAAGTTTTCAATATTATCAATCTCTATGGAAGCACTTTTATATAACATTAATAAGTTCACCGCTGCCCTCTAATAGGGTAGAGTGCCTCGCAGCATATATAATTAATGTATGTTTGTTTAATTTGACAATGACGTTAAATACGAGTCTATACGAAAGTAAATCGACTCCACTGACGCAAAGACTTGTTGGTTCATTTAAATTAAAGTACGTAAAATATTGATGTTTTGACAGAAATTCATACACAAACAATTATATTCTTTAATTTTTCAATATTCTTTGTTTTCTCATATTGTGTCATTGTTCCAATTAGCGTACCGTTCTAACAGAATAATAAGTTGCTGGAATAGCATACAAAATATGATTAAAATATACCTATACACACTATGGAAAACCGAAAATGCTGACGCACTATGTAATTGGGTCGGTTCGTCCGAAGTGATACCACAGGCTCACAAAATACTCGGCGTGAAACGGTACTTGTACTGTGTATCGCAGAGCTAGTGAAGATATCGGAGGCCTTTAAAAATTCTCCTCAAGTGTCGTACAAAGCTGGCAACACAATCAATGCGCGGACTGTGGCGCGTTTGTCCGTGGGCTGCGGTGTTCTCTTACCATATAAGAGACCTACCTGCTCTGTTATCCGCTATAAGTGTTTATTTCTAAAAATTATTAGTGACTATGTTGTTATTTTTTTTGCGAATGACTATGTATATGTACTTATAATTATATTGTCGACCTGATCTAGTCTGACTACAAAATTCTTTATTAATATAACTTGGCATAAATGTGGATTTACTTAGGCTCCTAAGTTAATTATAATTTATTTTACCATTTATATAGTTTGCATATATGACAATTATATACAAGGAATGTTTAAAGAAATTTATTTTTGTTTTCTGTTCTTGGCCTTATCCCGTACATTTATTATGTAACTATTTTTTAGTCTTCTACATTATGTGAGTACATTATCCATATTTCCATATCACACAGGGATCACGCTTTCGGCTAACCTATGTTAGCGAAGTGTGGCCTCATGCCAAATGCGAAAATAGATGGAGGTGTTGTTCTTCGTCACGTGTGCCGTTCAATCGGAAAACATTGCTCTTAATGTAGCAATTAAATGTTACTGAGGATTGCCACTTGTAATTGATGAAAATAGGACATCTTAGTGATGCATGATTAGTATTGCTAAATAGATATCGACACTTTGTAAATACCTGTGGGAGGGCCATGCTCGTCCGAAGAGATACCACGAGCTTACAGAATACTCAGCGTGAAATCGTAGTTGTGCTTAAAACGGTTATTTTACTGTTTCGCTTAGTGATTGAGGATATCGATTGCCCTTAAAAATGCCGCTTAAGCGACGTTAAAATCCGGTAACACAAGCAATGCGCGAACATTGACGTAGTTGTCCATATGCGGCGATGTTCTCTTACCATATAGAAAACCAAGCTGCTCCGGTGTCTTCTATACTATATAAAAAAAGATAATAATAGTGTATATAATGTTAATGTTCCAACACACAGTTTTCTACAGAAACTATGCTCTTATAATAGGAAAGCATCAAAACAATGTTATAGTAACAGGAAGTGGAAAAGATCTCAAGGTCTCGGTGTCATGGCTGGTTGTGAGTTGTGACTAAGCGACGTTCGATGCCAGGAAGTCGAAAGCAGCCGCGGTCCATTTCCTGCACCTGTGAGGCTTCTATGACATTCAAATGTTAGTCCTTTTCTGAAACTTAATTTGAACGAAGAAAGTTTGTGTTGCAGTTTTGTTATATGTTCGTTTTTAATTATAAAGATTGTGTTTTACAACCTCGTACCTACTTCTCAAATGGCAATGGCAATATGGTTACTTAGTTGATTTATTTTAATTCTATAGCGGACAACGGAGCAGGTGGGTCTCCTATATGGTAAGACAACACCGCCGCCCATGAACAACCGCTCCACAATCCGCGCATTGGTTGTGTTGCCGGCTTTTTACGTCGCTTAAACGGCACCTTTAAGGGCCTCTTATATCCTCTCACTCTGCAAAACACTGGAAAACACCGGCCCAATTAGTGCGTCAGCATATGCTTGAGCATGGCTCTCCCGCGGGTTTAATTTGAAGTTATAATAGTTTTTATTTGGTTCAGGTTAAGACTAATACTAGATAATTTATGAAAATGGCATAAAATTAAATGAATGGTTAAGTATGTTCACACGAGTGGCGAATCGGAAATGAATAAATTAATATTACGTTATGACTCCCATCAGTACGAAATAGTTTATTTACTGTTATTTAGTAAGCATAGAGACCTCTTCTTAATTATTATGAAAATAGAAAAAAAATGTTCAAATCAAAACATTAAAATTTAATCGCGAATATATTATAAATTCCTATATATACGTACATACACTATATACTGAAATAATTTTGCAATATTCTTTGCAATTTTCGATTGATAATTGTTATTCAAGTATGAAGAAAAAACAATTGAAATTAAAATGGTTATCATGAAGTGGATTTTGCTTCTCTTTTCTTCTCTTCTCGAAGGTACGGGAAATTGATATGTCACTATCTTAGCCTGTAAGTAGTTCTTATCTCTGTAAACCGCAAAATGCAAATCAATCACTTTACATAACTACTGAGTAACAAGTATTGCTGCCGCTATTATATTATAATGCTTTAAACGAAGAACTTATATGGCAACATTGTTGTACCATTAACACAAATACTGTGAGATTTCTTGAGGAAATTTTAATTTTATTTATCGATAAGATAAGATTTCCAATCTATTTCTAGTCACACTCTGTTTCTCTCTATTATTGATGGAATTGATGAGTTATTTTTAATTAACAAGTCGGAGGTACAGGCTTTGTTTCATCAGTGTTTCAATAAAGATGCTTACCATTCTAAATGATAGTATATATAGTAAGCAGACTTTACTTTTTTGGTTAAGCAATAAAATACATACCTACACGTAAAATAGATGTCTGTGTTACATATAATACGACAATAGAGATTTTTTTTAAATAGAAACCGTAATAAACGTGCAGGAGCCTCACGTAGGATAAGCTACCTTTCGTCCATCGACACCCTAACCTATGCGGGCCAGCGCGTGCGTTGCCGCCTTTAAGGAATAGGTACGCTCTTTTTTTGAAGGTCCCCTTTTGGCATCGGTAGTCCAAACAATACCGTCACACCTACTTTTCTAAAGTTACTATCGCTAAACATTATGCGGAAAATGTATATCGTAACGACATAACATAATTATGTTATTTACATCATTAGCGGGCGTAGAGAAGGATGAGCGCGGCCTGAGGATTGTGTCTGCAAAGTCATTATTGTTTTATTTAGCTCATATATATGATCAGTTGGTACTCACAGTAAATGAGATGTAACATGTACCATTGATACTCTAAATATTTAATTTTCGGCCTGCGCATCGAACTAATGTTAGACGTGTAATATTTTTTTCTAATTTAACTTCAGCACAAGCATTTTTCGACACGGCATTAAACATGTAAATTGTGTACCTACCTGAATATAATTTGCATTTTACTGTTACTAAATAAGGGTTGCTTGTGGTTGAAATGTTCATGTGTGAACCATTTCCGGAATGTGGACTCGTATGTGGTTTTACATTTGGTATTGATCCAAAGTCTTCATTTATATGAAAGTAAATAAAATAAACAATTCTTAAAAAAGAAAAATTTACTGTAGTGAAAAAAATAATATTATATAACAAACCTTGCACCCTCAAAAACAGCATCTGACTAAGATACATAATCTCGCCAGATGATGACAATGAATGTATCCCTTATTTAACTTAAAAGCTCTTACAAATTTTGTGTAAAGCTAGTTTCAATTTGT
>DWCF01002915.1:0-21788 GCA_018230265.1 Delias oraia | reverse complement strand
AGGCTAAGACGTCAAGTTCATATAAAATTAGCACCAATACACGCCTATATTATTAATAAACATTAATATGGCATTTCTACTTAGTATTATTATACACATTCTATTTAATTATCTAAAATATTCGATTACTAATTCATATTAAATCTTGATAGAACACATGAGAAACATTTTTGCAACAATATTACATAATGTTAGTATATATTTATCAGAATATAACATTTATTGGTCAAACTTTTAATTCTCATAAATAAAATACCAATTACAAATGCAATTTTTAGTATTCAAAAGTGAACAGTTTTTTAATATTATAGAAAAAAGGCACTTGCATTATTAGAAATTAATTATTTATTATACAATAAATCTGAATACAAGAAATACTTGTAAATGCATCATTACTTACTACATTTAGTTTTATATTATAAATCTAGTTAGTTAAGCCTTTTATAAATTGGGAATGGACGGGCCTTGATGAGAATCAACTAACTAAGCTGTTTTTAATAGTCTATTGCAGCGATCCCCAACCCATTTCACCCACGGATCCCTTACTGAAATAAATCAGATTCGGTATTTACTTTAATTACTATTAGCTTTATGTATGGTCCAGAGATGACACCGCGAAAATCCGTGAGTCTGCGTACCGCAGGTTGGGAAACACTAGTCTATTGAACTATAACTTATAGTCTTCTCTATAAAAACTTATTAGAAAACTCTTATATGTTAGTTCCTTACATACAAACTTTATAACGGTCAAAGTTTTATCTCGCTTTTGCGACGTCAAATGGACGTTAGCGTGACAGAGACAGAAGATTTAAGACTTTATTTTCTAGTAAAGAAACGTTTATATGTAAGTGCCCGTTCCTACTATGTTGTCTGACGAGACGATTTTTTATAAACACATTAAATATAAATAGATTTTTTACCTTAAAAATATCGACAGCCTTTCTTCAGTGCAAATACAGTCTCTGTAACTTGTATTTTAATAGTTTATACTCACTGATATTCGAGGTAATATGTCGTTAAATGTAGTTATTGTCATTCTAAAACAATTGAAAAACTTAACGTAGTTGAACGAACTAAGAGTAGTTCAGTTATTAAGTTCTGAAATATTCCCAAAGTAAATCTTTCCCTCAGAATTGGATGCACCCAATGTCTTCTATTTTAGCTGTCTTTCGTTTACTCCACGAATAATATATTACAACAAAAGCTTCATCGACTTATTTTGACTGTTTAATGGCACCAACCAGCTACGGTCGTGCCCGGTAGCCGATAAGTGTAAGCAGAGGCGCCGACACCCAATTCAAATCGAAATCCGTCAGACGACATAGTGGGAACGAGCACTAGGGGCGAAAACCAATATATCCACAGATATATATTTATACGAAATGGAAATACTTCAAATGAAAAAGTAGGGCCATTTTCATAAACATTTTTCTGACAGTGATGTTATTTAGTTTAAGATATAGTCTGTGCGTTCCATGTTTTGGAAGACATTCCAAATTCCCATTAAACTAATACCTACTGAGTTTACTTTCTCTGTCCGAAAACTTAGCGCTTTCGCGATCAGAATATTTTCCGTTGTATTTATTATATCTGTCGTTTCTGTATGGTTTCTCGCTGGCACTGTAGTGTATCTCCGAGGGACCTATGGTCTTGGACCAGTGGTGGGTCCAGTAGAAGTCGTCAGGGTATTGAGGGTACGGATTCTCACGGCATAGCACCACGCAGTATATGAGGCTGCCTACTAGCGTAATAAATCCGAATATAAGAAAGATTATACCCAGAATCCTGAAACAATTATTACAATTACATTAGGTGGTTACAATAGATAATTCTTTTTTGATAACACTTAGTTCAGATATTCTCGATTTAAAATAAAACCCAAAATTGGTCCACGGAAGGCGACACAGAAGGTAATAATTATTTTGAAAATTGGTAAAGGTAAAAATTACGGTAATATCTTCAAAGCAAAAATTTCAACATAGCTTTCAAAAAAATACTGTTAAATTTGTTTAACAATTACTAAAATTTCTGATACCGTATGAAATTTTTATCTAAACGTGGACTTTGGCAGTAAATCCGTTGTGCGGTCTAAGAATTTGAATCGTGTCCGGACCTTGGACATTCTTCACTAAGTAAATCGATTTTTAATGTGCTTAAAAACTCTCATGAATTACAAAGGTTGGCGATGAAAGGACGGTCTACATTTAAAAGCCATTTCGATCGTGGGAATGCATTCCTATTCCGATGATTTGCAGTGAAATTGTATGAGTCCAATCTGTTACGGCTTAATGTCTATTGTCGCGAGAAATAGTTTGATGATTGATATGAGTCCAAGAGCCCGAAAATAATTATAGAGGTTTTTTTTATGAAATAGCGATCAACGCTGCAAGTGGGTCTCTTAATTTCGCGTTTTGGTTGTGTTGTCGGCTTTTTACGCTGCTTAAGCGGTAAAATTCCAAGGTACTCCAATATCCTCACTCACTCGGCGAAACACAGTACCATTTCACGCTGTGTATTTTGTGAGCGCTTGGATTCACTGTACGAGCCGGCCCAATAAGTGCGTTAGCATATTTCAGCATGGCTCTTCCACGGGTGTGACAGTGTTAACTATTAAAACACCCGGCCACTGTCAAGCCCTACGAAAGATCTGATAAATTATGAATTGTTAAGGACACTTATTGTAATGTAAGTAGATACATATTAGTTATATTACTCTATATCTATATGAATAATTGATCTGAGATTATTAACTTACTGGCGCTTGGTCGTGATGATCGTATCCCGATACAGCCGAACGCTACCCCTTTCTAAACTTACCCTTACAATTTTTTAGAACCCAATTTTATAGAATTGTTTTGTTTATGTTGTATTGGTAAGCTTTAAATAAATAAATGTGTATACCTAATATATTACAATGATACCTTAAGATTTTACTAAAATAAAACAATGCATATACCTAGAAACTGATTAAATATCCCACTATCGCGCTAAAGTTTTTTGTTGAGTCCAATAATGATTGGTTTTATATCAAACTAGCGATCCGGTAAGTGCTTCGATACGTATAAAAAGTTTCAATTCCACAGCAAACTCCCCATCAACAAAACGATCCGCCATATATCGAATTTATTTGTTACAAAAATTAGATAAACGAAGAATCGCTCGACCGATTGTGCACACTTCACGTAAACCATCTACTAAATAATCCGAACAAGGCCTAAACATTTGGTTTGCATAAGTGAACCCGTTCTTGAGTTATAAATTTTCAACGAAAAGTGGGTAAGATTTTTATATAACCAATACAATTAATATATAAGTTTAGATTTTAGATTTAGATTTTAGAAGATAGTTTTTCATTTAGTTTATATCAATGAATATAGACAGAGCTTTTTTTATGATTTTTATTTTAAGCAGAATACAATACGAAAAATGACATTCTATATCTAAAGTAGAAATCTATAAGCCTAGACTTTTCTTGAAAAGTCATTTTTTTACTAACCAATCAGGCTCACTTGCGATGAGCAACACTGAATAAGTAAGTTTTCACAATTCTAAATGAAAATAGCCTTATGAATAATGCTATTGGGATTTAATCACTCGTTTTTAAACCATATAAGCTAGAAGTTAAGCTAAGCAAGATGCAAACTCACCAAACAAACAATGGCTCAAAGAACTGCAGCACGATAACAAATCCGAGCGTGACCAGAATTAATCCCAGATTCAGCAGCAGCATCAGGCAGCACATTCCTTTTACGTTCGGGCAGAATGGGTTGGGCGCTGCCATGGCGTCCACTTTTACTCCGGTCTGAAGATTTTAAAAGTATATACTGTTGATGGTTGATTTATGGCATAGCGAGCAACGGAGACCGTGGATCGTGGCCTATGGCAGTCTTCCACAAAGTGTGTACCGCGGCACATTGGTCGTTAATGGATGTGCCTCCGAAAATATGGTTGTCTTATAAACTAATATAAAGTTATAAGTCAGGGTATGAAAAATACTTGGGTACATATCTCGCGAGTGCACAATCAAGAGGTTTTTGTATCTTAGTTTTTTTTGTATGCGGTGTACATTTAAGAATTTACCGTTGCCTACATGTCCATGTGCGGCGGTGTTCTCTTACCATATAGAAGACCCACCTGCACCGTTGTCCGTTATACCATAAAAAAAGAGAAACCAGCTGGCAATGTATCCTAATTTGTATAATTATTAACTAACCTTTCGAGAGACTTTGGAGCGGTGCGTCGAGGCGACAGATGGCGCCACACCACTCCGGTAAGAATACACGCTCCTTGGAGGACGGGATTGACGGCTGGAAAAAATAGACCCACAAATTAGCCAAGCTCCGATATATGTTAACGTAATAAGATTTTTGTTTGGAATTCCAAGATTTACTGGTGATTTAAATTGTTCGGACCGGGATTCGAACATGACACCTCTCGCTTCATGGTGGACTCATTAAATAACTTAGCTAGGAGGCACTCAAACATTTTGTTTGTATCCAACAATACAAGATATGGGTTTTATTAGGAAACCCCGTTGTCCGCTACAATAAAACAGTGTCCAAATCATTGCACAACGAACCCACGAGAATCGTGCGCGTACAACAGAAATGGTAATAAATAAAAGTGCAGATTAAATTGATGAAGTTCAAGTGGTCCGATGCAATTCAATATCGATGTAACGATCGAGTCACGATCCCGAATCGATTCGTTTCCAGTCAAGGCCAGAGCGAGATGTCACGGAGTGACATTACATAAGTTGCCGGCAGGACAGGTGCTAATCTCACTGACCTACAACACATCTGACGAACCAATTGTTGACTAAGACGTCAAATGATTAATAAATAATATCGTATTTTATTTTATTATATCACCTTGTTGGTAAAATATCACCACCGCCCATGGACCATCGTGGCACAAAACGCGTCGTGTTGCTGGATCTTTTTTAAATGGAAACTGTAGCAAACGAGTCACACAGAGGATTGTCGGTCCTCCGCCCATGGACACCCCCAGCTTTTGCAAGGCCGCGTTGGCGGCTTTTAAAAGATTCTTCCTACTCTCTTTTTTGAAGGTGCCCAAGTCGTATCAGTTTATAAATACCTCTGTAGGAAAGCTTAAGCGGTATAAACATAATACAAGTAGTGTTTTATGCTGGTCTTCTTTAAGCCTATGGTATCTTTGGGATGAGCTGGCCCAATTTCGCGTAGCATATGCTTCAGCGTAGCTCACGGGTAAACATAAATAGAAAATTTAAAATTATATCAAACTACGAAAATATATCAAATATTTTATATAAGTAATATGTGTATAAAACATATATTTGTTTAATGATACCCAAACAGACATGTTTATACAATAACATCATTTTTTTGCGTTGGAGGTTAACACAAAGCCTTTTTTAAAGTTATATGTAAAATAAATGTTGACAAAATGTAAACAAACACAATACATGTCCTAAATAAATACTTCTTCAATCTTAGAAAGTCGAAAAAAGCCGTAACGAGCCCCGAAGTCCTTAGTCATGCAAATAGACATTCTAAATATGTTGTCAAGCCATCGACAACCACACAAAAAGAGGACAGGGAAGGTACAAACGATTTCGTTTGAACAGATTTTTAATAGCCACTTAATTTTTTTTATAGTATGGCGGATAACGGAGCAGGTGGGCCTCCCTTATGATAAAAAAACACCGCCGTCCATGGACAACCGCGCCACAATCCACGTATTTGTTGTGTTGCCGGCGTTTTACGCTACTTTAGCGCACTTTTAAGGGTCTCCTCTCCTCACTCACTATCTCAGCTCTTAATTGTAAAAATATAAGTCATATTTTATTTTAATATTTAACTCAACTGCAAAAGGAAAAAACAAGGAAGTTATTCAGTCGCTTTTATGGATTTATACGATCCAAAAAGAAGGCTGTAGATGTCGATGACACATGGCCTGGCTGAGCAGCACTTTGGTACTTTCAGAGAAGTCAAAACTTGGCTTGATTCTTTCGACGAGTGGTTCTTTCGATGCGGAATCCGTATGCTGCCAGAGCGATGGAAAAAAGTCATAGCTTCTGTTGGCCAATATTTTAATTTAGCAATTATTTTTTTTATTGAAATAAAGGCTTATTTTTGAATGAAAATATGCACGTTTCATTTCACACTGCCAATATATAATAGATATACATATTGAAAATCATAAATAAAATACATTTTATAAATTATTTTTTTGTTTCTACTATTGTTGAAGTGTCATGATTTACTAATTTGTGAGTGTAATTTTATTAATTTAAAATTTGTAATTATTTTTATGGTATATCGGGAAATAGGTCAGACTAGTCATTTATGGTAAGAAATCCTGCCGCCCATGGACATTCGCGTCAAAACCTGCTCTTTTTCTGTATTAAATGTATTGGAATTAAATATTAAGTGATTAAATTAGGAATAAATCAAATAAAAAATGGTTTTATCGGATATCTAATTATAAATAAAACTAAATGAATTTGAATAAGACCTATCTCCGAAATAAATTACAAAGGATGAATCAAATTATTTGATAATATAGACTTATATTTTAAAACCTCAAAGCTTACAAATTATAGTCGGCTTTC
This sequence comes from Delias oraia, assembly GCA_018230265.1. NCBI lineage: Eukaryota > Metazoa > Arthropoda > Insecta > Lepidoptera > Pieridae > Delias > Delias oraia. The sequence continues at coordinate 15,193 of DWCF01002915.1, read as the reverse complement.
TCAAAGGCGTGTCGTCCATTAATGAAATGTGGTAACGTAATCTGGTGACCAAAAAATTAGTTAAGGTCACACTCATCCAAGCACTCAATTCGACACGCCTCTGGACAACTTTGGGAATAGATCGAGATATTTGATAAGGAAAAAAAGTAGAGACACTTCTGGCATTGATTTTTTGTTTAATTTGTCTAAAAAGTTGTTTAACTTAGAGTTTTTGGGCCTTTATTTGTACAATCGATTCCAGAGATTAGTACAAGGAACCATTTTATTATAAATTAAAAGAGCTTCTGAAAGCTTCGTGGCTACAAAGCGAGAGGTATCGCGTTCGATTACCGGTCCAAATAAAAGTTTATATTTTATTCGGTTTTTGGAAGGGCTTGATAGTGGCCGGGCGAGTGTCTTAAAACTGCCTTACTCGTGGCAGAGGCAAACTAACGCATTTATGGGGTCGGCTCGACCGAAATGATATCACGGGCTCATAGAGTACTCAGCGTGAAATACTACTTGTACTGTATTTCAAACGGCGGCTAAACAACTAAAGCGATAATTATCGTGCAGGTTGTAAGTTGGTAATCTCTAACCATAAAGGAGACTTACTACGTTGTCCGCTATACATTTTAAAATACATTTTCTACGTAAATATTCCGATATACTTCATCTAAACAATTTTCTTTCAATTTTTATAGGTTGTTTAAATTCCAATCCAAACAACCCTCTGGCCGTTCTGAGGTGTAGGAATATTTATATAGTAAAGAAGAACTTAAAGAAAGTAAATTTAAGAATCTTGTAAAAGATACTTTAATGTAGAAAGCTTATTAAAAAATAAACCAGCACATAGAAGACAAAGATGCATGGACACTTCTGCACAAGTATCAACTGGTACCTTTTAAACTAGCAAACCTAAATAGACCAACTATTGTAAATTTGTCGCTTTAAAAATAAACCCTCCGAGTTTCTTGTTGGTTCTTCTCGTAGAGGTATATCTTACGAACCAAGCTTTAGTATTGTAAATTGACTTGCAGAGATCCCCTTATAGGGCAAAAGTCCCCGGAAAAGTAGGGCCTGCCAGAGATATAGAGATTTCATAAGAAAATAAAATGAATATATTGTCAGTAACACGAATGTCAAGCGACTGTTATTAATGTGAACGTAAGAGAGCAATTACGTAGAAAGCTCTCAACGTCTAAATACAGTCTCACGCGCATTGTGCACTCAATGCCCTGTCAACAATAATAGTCGCTCGGTAAACCGATCAGCAGATATTGCCTCCAATATTCATATAGTTTGCCTACCGCTAGTTGCGAAAACGGCGAATGGTAAATTTTTACAGCAATTTAAACCTTAAAGTTCGGCAATGTACTCATGGCCCAATCGCTGCTGGTGACCATGGACAACCGCAAATCAAATACAATTTAAATATGTTTAAATAAGTATTTTTAACGTGTAAATAAAATTTAATTTGATCAAGCCAGTAAGAGCTACACACCGCCGCTCATTAACAACCGCGCCACAGTCCGCGCATTGGTTGTGTTGTCGCCTTTTTACGATACTTAAGCGGTACGTTTAAGGGTCTCCGATATCCTCACTCACTCTGCGAAAGTACAACTAACGTTGCACACTAACTCTTCTATGAGCCCGTGGTATCACTTCGGACGAGCCGGCCCAATTAGTGCTTCAGCATATGCTTCAGCATGGCACTCCCACGGGTGAAATTTACAGTTTTTTCTAAATCATAGGACCGTTTTCTTCACTGTACTTCAGCACACCGTAGTCACCGTTAGGCGTTCTAATACAATGTCGAGATGCAGTCAATAAACATACATTGGATGAGTCAGCGTGCATGCGCTTGCGAATGCACTCACTATGGGTAATTTTCCATCCATCTCGCCGTTTAATACCACGGTTTAGTTTTGTAAACGCGAGGCAGACGGGCGATTATCGGCCAGAAAGATACGGTTATGTCATTTTTAATTTAACGGTATTTTGCCAATGAAGAGAGTATTTATTAAAAATATATACATATAATATAATTCTTAAATATTCCTTTGATAAAAGTTAAATTAATAATATTGTAGCAGATCTTTCTTAATATCTAATATATAACTTAATGATTTTTGTACAAATTACTTTTGTTGACCTTAAAGATGGGCGGTTGGGAGGAGGGATAATTCGTCATACAGGATTCGAGCCTAGTACAGGCTCAAGCTCTCTCAAAGCTTTCAACACATTTGAGAAATTGAGTAGTTATTACTCAGTCGCCTTACGTTCTTTCGTCTTTTACATATATAGAAAACAATAAAAATTACATGACTTGTCTTCTAATTTCTCAAAATTTATATGTATCATGAATATTATTATATCCTTAGTTGATATGTAATAAATTTATGCATCTTTATTTAACGTAAGCTATCATTACTTTAAAATATCATTATAAATAGAATTAGCTTTTTAATTTTCTCAATGATTCCTAAAAATAAAAGTTGGCAGCGCCTTTTTACTCTATAAATCGAGCTAAAGACGCCCGTCTACATCGTCTGAGGACGAATCGTGTAATGGAACACGTTTCGCGGCCCGCTTGTCGGAATTAGGGGAAGGATTTGAAATACATGTCTAGCGGTAACTCTATAGAGCCTTATTCACCCGTTATAGGTACACTTTGTAAAGTAATTTAGTACCTTAAAGACCAAGCGCAGTTAATGCGATCGACAGGACATTTGAATTATGTTTCCTACTGACTTATGTACTTAGGATATTATAGGATACGTAGGAAAGCAAACTAAATCATATACTTTAAGTTATGACTGGGAAGAAAGCAATCCATCTTTAGATGAATAATTTACCTATACTAATATTAAAGAAAATTCTCTTACCAATAGAAAACTCGTTATATGTGAATAACAAGAACTTCGCGACAGCATATATTTATTATTACGTTTTTAAGACGTATTAATAATATAGATTGACTAAATTCAAATTAAAATCTTTCTCATTTCAATAGTGATATGCAACATGAAATCAAAGGTTTTTTCGTCAACCTACCTGATCTCAGAGGGTGGTCTGTAAGCGGCGCTGGTAACGTAGACTTCTGATGCGGAGTCAGCTCTCGGGGAGCCATTTGTTTGTCTCCTACCGTTACGTTCAGAAGGAGAGCGTGTTCGCTCGTCCATTATCTGAAAATTATATAAACTTCATACAATTTGTTTGATCAAATAAAAATATTTAGGATAGCAAATGAAGTTGAAGAGATGAATACATTTCATTTTTGAGACGTTTAATGAAATTTTATAAAATAATTTATAAATTTTAAGAAATATTTTTAAATTTTAAATGATAATTTAAAAAAATCTATTGACCGGCAATGCACATGCGGCCATGGGCGATGGACCGCTAATTCTAGGTGGGTCTCCCTTTTAATATAAAAAAAAATAATTATGGTGTGGATGAAGACTATTTATAGATAATAAACATTAAATTTAAAAATCACTCTTGATTAAATAAAGTCTTTAAATTTATATATTTCATACATGAATTATGTTTTTAATTATTCGTCCTATTGTTAAAAAATTAAAAACTCAAATTCTGCTTCTCTCGAGTATACTGTTTTCATCTACTCTGTTGCTTGTTTTGTTTACACAGTGTAGAACAGGCTTCGAGCATCAACAATTCGTTATGCCAGAATAATATGCGATAGAAACGTACATTACATTGAATTATATTCGTAATAAACAGTGTTATGACTTATGAGTCAAAATCCAAATAGTATGAAGGCTGGAATTTAGCAATGATTGCTTGTTTCAGATGTGGGACAGGTTAAGGGAGTAAGCAATTTTAATTTTAAAAATATTTCTTCATTTTCACAAAATTCACAATTCCTTTGATCATTAAAAAACCAAAAAGTGTTTTAGCTAGTTTTCCAGAGCCAGTTTGCTGAGGGTTTTTATGAAAATAGGGAAACAAATGAACAGAAGGTTTACTCCGCCCATGGACACTCCCAGACCCTTCTAAAACGCGGATGCGTTGCCGCTATTAAAACTAAGAAAGAAACTCCATTTTTTTACGCTAATAACAATAAAACCAATAGATTACGCTAAGTGATACAAATATTTATGACATTTGAATATTGTACCTAAAATCTGGATTAATTTAGCTTTCAAAACTAAGAAATCACATCAAAATAGGAAATAACTTTTTGTGGCTACAATGTCAATGATAACCCAAACATATAAAACCTACAATACCATCGCGAAAGGTTGTAAAAGTATGAAAATTTGAATTTTTCTCGAACAAAGTCATCATATAGGTAAAATATTAGAATTTTGCACTGTAAAACTTGAAAAATGTAAATGAATCGCTACGTGCTATGCCTTTGACGTTAACCCAATACGTCAACGTGTAAGAGCGCGTAGCGGGCTGGCCTGTGTGTTTTGATAGCATTTTAATCGATTTTGGACGAAAATAACCGTTTGCGTTACTTCTCTAGTTATTATATACTGTTTTATTGTTTTCATCATATTTTCAATGTGTTTACGGATCATTAATTTATTTTATTTGTATTGTTTTCATGTACGCATTTATTATTTTATATAAAAAAATTAAATTTGTGTTTCTCACGAAGAGAAATATAAAAAAACTAAATTTAATACGAATTAACATTCCGTTAAATTAATTAAAAATTATCATATTATTAAGAATTGTGTTAACAAATTAAAAAAAAAGACTGTTTTATACTTCTTTTGCTTATAACAAAAACCTTATATTGCATCAAAGACAGATTAAAACAGTTAAGAACTTACACGGGATTTTTAAATAAAAACAGTAATAGTTAACATTAATTTGAGTTTAAAAATATTTCAATGTTTATACAACGGACAGATGGACACGGAATCAAATTTTATTATAATCAAAAGGCGTCTGTTCCCAATTTTACGGATGGAAGTTTGCGTCAATACTCTGGAACGTAAATTAGACACAAATGTATGTACATGTTTGTTAGCTGTTTCGCCGCTCCTACGCCTAAATTATATTTACGCATTTTTCAATAATATTAATATATATTTTTATTCTACAGCGAATAATGTAGCAGGTCTTCTATATGGCAAGAAAACACCACCGGACATGGACAACCGCGCCACACATTGTTTATGTTGCCGGCTTTTTACGCCGCTCAAACGGCGCTTTTAAGAGCCTCCGATATTCTGCACTCTGCGAACACAGCACAAGTACTGTTTCACGCTGAAAGCCAGTGGTATCACTTGAAGTCGGCCAAATGAACCCGATAACCTCTCATTTCGGAGTAGGCTTATAAAACCACTTATTTAATAGGCTCTCATAACTCTTAAGTAAAAAAGACTTAATTAGTATCGGCTTTTGTACCAGCAAAACGTACCGTATATTCAGATACTGTCCTCTCTGATGGTGCTCGGTGGCTGTCATTTTCATCTCGTGATGATGCTCTGTGCAGATATCCCCCGGACGAGGGTGAATCCACGCCAGACCGATGTGTTGCCACGTAGTGATTGTTCTTCAATTTATGCGCCATTTTGAATCTGTGTCAGTGACCTGTCATTTTCAAATGCGCGGCAACCGCAACATTTTTTTTACTCTATGGTCAGTAGTAATCTGTCATGATCCAATCTGATTTTCTATGTAGGTCTCTGAAACAAAGGAATGACCTTTTTGAAATAACCTTGGAGTAATTTGTGGTTAGGCGGTATTGACCTATTCAATCCACTAGCTTTGATCGAGATTGGATTATATCGCTCTCGCTCTTTTGTATCCTAGTTCGCACGTTTTAAATCATTGATTTAGCAATTAGTTATAATTTGATACAGTCGACATATAAGATACATATAGTCATATACATATAGTCTTTCAATCGAAAAAAAACATTTTAATTATTAGAACAATCTTACAATTAATGTTATTTACTTTAGGCTGTAGTACAAATGGAATTTCTTAAATTTTCATAGAATAAAAACTTTTATTACAAACAGTATAATATTTTTTTTATGGCCCTTCCATATCTTTACCCCTTAAAGTAAAAGACTCTCTTCCCTTGAAGATTGCACGGCAAATCGCTGTTTAAATAGGTTGTCAGCATTTTACACTGCTTTAGCCGTATATATTGGTGGGTATCCTCATGGTTGCAGTATCCTCATTCATTTTAATTTTTAATAATTTGATTTTTGTCATGGAATTGAACTAAAGACAGAGTAGCTTACGAGACTTCTTGGCCACGACGTTCTTAATTCGAATAAGCTCTTTTATCAAGATTTACATTGACTTATAAAAGAAGAAAAGAACATTATCTTTGAAAAGTGATAGAAAGATTCAATCGTTATAATTTCTACTAAAATTTTTGATTAATAAAAATATTCAATTTTATTCCGATCATATTGCATTTCCGAATTAATTACTAACGTGCCACAAATAAAACGACTCTTTTAATTGTCTCCGGCAACGTTTTTTCCACAATGACAACACAGATATTCGTGATGGGAGGTCGAAATCACTTTTGGTGTCGTTAATCGAGTTGACTGACGTATGAGGGGCGAACGGAAGCTATGTTTTCTATTAGACCGATATTGTAGTTTTGATCTCAATTTAACCGCTGGTATATGGTATGTTGATTTTTTTTTGGAATGGCTAACTCACAGTTGGCCAGAGTTGCCTTTACAGCCTCACGTAAGCTTGGGGTGGAATTTAATTCATCGCCGAAACTCAAATATCCAGAAGATATACGATTTATTTTTATTATATAGCGCACAACGGAATAGGTTATACAGCCTGTGGTGGTAATAGATGACTGCCGCCCATAGATAACCGTGCCACAATCGGTTTAGCTGTGATTCCGATATTTTTACTTCTCTTAGCGGCATTATAGACCACTGATATTCTCTCTCACAAAGCGAAACAGTACATGTTCTGTTACAAACCGATATTGTGAGCAAATTGTATCATTGGATCGGCCCAATTTGTGCGTCTGATATGCTTTAGCATGACTCTCCCGCAAATACAAAGTCAAGACATTTGCCCGGCCACTGTCAAGCCCTTCAAAGGCCTAACAAATTGTATGATGACCGCGGTAATCAAACCCGGTACTCATGACTTACTGTAATTTACAAGAACGCTCAGCCACGAGGACTTTCAAATGATTTTATTAGTTTCACTGCTACTAAGATTAGTGAATGTGGTCATTCACCTTCAATACAAGTTAAAATTTACTAAGAGTTTTTGAGACCTATAATTTTTTTTCCAGGTTTTATAGTAACGGATATTAAATAATCCTTTTACAATTGTATAACTATCATCAAGCGAATAGATGTCTGTTTTCCATTAGATTATAATCTATAAGAACTCCTACTCGCATCCGATATGGCATCTGTATTTATGTCAATTTGACAGCTGTCAAGCAGTTTTCCATGCCATTGCGAGCAGAATTGGTAATACCCGAAAGTGTGTTGGCATCGCCAAGGTCATACTTGATCGATTAATTAGCGATGTCGATTCATTAATCAGATGACAAAGGGTTATTGTATTCAATTCCCGACAATAACACGTTGTGTAACTGTTTATTATGGTTAAATGTTATCAATTAAAGCTTGACATTTACAATAACCTTGAATCTAATGGATTGAGAGCTTGCGACAGATTTAGGGTATTTTTATTTATTATTTTCATTTGTATTAAAATAAATAAAACCACAAATTTCTCACTGAAGAGTTGTACTAATTTGATACAAATAAGTGTCTACTAATAGAGGCCTACGTCCAGCAGTGGACTTGAATAGGCTGATGATGATGATGAAGTGTATCCCACTATAGTTTAAACTTCTATAGTTTACGTTAGTAAAAAACACAAGATAGTACCATAAATAATACCAATATAGAAGCAAGGTAAACCATGTCACTCTAAGATGCATCTCAATTGCGCCAGCTTTAAAATAAACTAAAAACAGACAAAATTTGTTCTTTAGTTAAGGAAGTCTGAAGCCAAACAGTAAAACGTACCCGTACGTTTTTAAGAAAAACACTATTTATAAGGAAACTTGTCAAACATTATGTAATTATTGGAATCGGCATAGACAAGTATCGCAGCAACTTTCACAAGGACTTAGTCAAATACTAAGCTGCAATTGTCCTAGATATTGGGAAAGTTACCACAGACTAAAACATTCTTATACTTAATACCAGATTTAGAGGTTAGAGCTGTGATTTTTGTTTATTATTTAATTTATATCATCATTTCAGCCGTAGAACGTCTTTTGATGGACATAGGCCTCCCCTTCGGACATCCACGCACCTGTCGGAGGTGATCGGCATAGTTTCCTTGCTTTTGATTTGTAGCAAAAGGGAGAAAATAACTTCTTACTCGTACGTATAATATGGCACACACAGAATACTCAGCGTGAAACGGTACCTTAAAGGGCCTTCTCTCTCAAAGGATATTCTCACTCACTCAGCAAAACACAGCGCAAGTAGCGTTTTACGTTGAGTATTCTGTGAGCCCTTGGTAACACTTCGGACGAGCCGGCCCAATTAGTGCGTCAGCATAAGCATCAGGATGGCTCTCCGACGGGTGTGACAATATTAAAACACTCGCCCGGCCACTGTCAAGCCCTTCCGGAGACAGAATAAATTATAAATTAAATTATAATTGTCTGGACCGGGATTCAAAGCCGATACCTCTCGCTTCATGGTACATTTTTAAAACCATTATCTACATTTTTAATATTCATATTTCTCAGTTAGTAAGTATTATTATTGAATTCTGAATTCTAAACAGCGATCGTAATCTATGTTCCATGAATTTCTCCAATTATATGTGTACGTAAACTAAGCGTAAATAATACAGACGCGAGGCGTGGCAACTGGTCAGCGATAGTGATAAGATTGACCCACGATTACAGTTGGTCAGTAGTTATTCCCACATACCCATTAAGATTTAAATCTTCAGCGATTCAAAATATTCGCTCAACTATCCTGATATTACGTAAGATCAAAGATATGTTTTGTAACGTGTATTTCATATAGCGTAGACCAGCATTTCCCAACCTATGCTCTACGGGTCATAAAATATGGAATGAAAAAAAAAAATAATCCGGCTGAGTTGCCGTGAGAATTGCTCACCCGTGGGAGAGCCATGCTGACACACTTTTTGGGCCGGCTAGTCCGAAGTGATACTACGGGCTCACAGAATACTCAGCGTGAAACGGTACTTCCACTGTGTTTCGCAGAGTGAGTGAGGATATCGGAGTTCCTTAAAAGTGCCGCTTAAGCCGGCAACACAATCAATGCACGACTGTGGCACGGTTGTCCATGGGCGGCGTTGTTCTCTTACCATATAGGAAACCCACCTGCTCTATTGTCCGCTATAAATTAAAAAATAACAATATTAACGGTCTGTATTAATGATGTAAAAGCTACGCGTCAAGCGTGCGTGAAGTACTTGTGTGATGAGGTGATGTCAAAACGAAATGATGAGGCATCGTCATTTCTCATTACAAAGTGATGGCTTCCTGATTGCCTTCCGTGACCAGAGCTATGCTTATTGCTTCATACCAGACTTACACGCCCTATGAAATCACTTTATTTATTTAATTTTTTTATGGTGTAGCGGACAACGGAGCAGGTGGGTCTCTTTTATGGTAAGAGAACCGGCTGTGAGCAACCGTGCAACTGTCCGCGCTTTAGCTGTGTTGCCGGCTTTATCTTTACCGTCGCTTCAGCGGCAAAATTTCAAAGGCTTCCGCTATCTTAAGAGTTACTTTGAGCCCGTGGTATCACATCGGACGAGCCGGCCTAATTAATACGTCAGCATATGCTTCAGCATAGCTTTACCACGGGTGCGACAGTATTGAGACACTCGCCCGGCCACTGTCAAGCCCTTTCAGAGACCGAATAAATTAAATTGTATTTTCCCGGACCGAGACTCGAATCTGATACCTCTCGCTTTATGGTACATTTTTAAAACCATTAAGCTACGAGACTCTCAGGCCTGTTAACGATAAACGCACGATGAACGATGGTAGAAAGTTATTGTTGATAGTCGACGCGAGACAGCGGCACGCCCCGAGTACCTCCGTCTTAATTTACTACCGTAATGAAACACTCGCATAGCGGCTGGAAGACAGTGAGTAATAATAGTTATTCTGACATTATTAGGATATTAAGTTATATAGCAGCGATTCCCAACAAGCGATCGTTCAAAATCTTTCTGAAATAAATAAAAAAAACTAATAAGGCACGTTTGTGTGATAAAGCATACTGTGTTGATTTTGTAAATGATGTCACGCCTTGGGAATAACGTGTTCACCCGTGGGAGAGCTATGTTGAAGCATAAACGCACTAATTGGGCCGGCTAGTCCGAAGTGATACCAGGAGCTCAAAGAATACTCAGCGTGAAATGCTAGTTGTTCTAACGGTGCTTCTACAATTTCGCCGAGTGAGTGATGATATCGGAGATCCTTAAAATGCCACTCAAGCGGCGTAAAAAGCCGGCAACAATAGCGCGGACTGTGGCGCGGTTGTCCATGGGCGGCGGTGTTCTTTTACCATATAGGAGATCCACCTGCTCCGTTGTCCGCTATATCATGATAAGTGTGTTTTATGCGTAATTCTAAGTATTGTCTGATAGATATTCTCATGTGAGGAGTATAATATGAGTCACGCAATCTTTGTGCGTGTTTAAAAAAACACAATTTAGAAACTTATTCCATGTCTATTATTAGTGGTATTATCTCAACGCATATCTTTCTATGAAAGACTTGAAATGATATTTTGTGAAAGTCTATTAGAGATTTATTTTGGAATCGCTTTAGGATAAGAGGTCCTCTGCCCATGGACACCCTTAGCCCTTGAAAAACCGTGGCTGCATTGCCGGCCTTTGAGTGATTGGTACGCACCTTCTTTGAAGGACCTTTAGTTTTCCGATCTTAAAAAACGTAGCTTAAGTTAACCGCTCTTGGCGATACAGACAATGTAAGAAGTGTAATGAAAGAGTTGTACGGTTTATTCGAATAGTGTATTTTCTGTAGTTTTATGGCTAGCGAAACAATTTCTCAATGCGATAGCACATGAGCGATGATCTCTATTGGAGATTGTGTAATAAATTGAAAGTTGTTTTTAAATAATAAGGTTGAATCGTATTAAAAGCTACCAGGATACTGTAGTCACATTGCGAGTAGTTAATCCAAAAAAAGACTTTTTTTACGATAGGTGTAGCGGCCAACAAAGCAGCTGGGTTCCTATATGGTAAGACAACACCGCCGCCCATGGACAACTGTGACACAGTCAGCGCTTGCTGTGTAGCTGGCTTTTTACGCCGCTTAAGCGGCATTGTTAGGGTCCGATATCCTCATTCAATCAGCGAATCACAGTACAAGTAACTTTAATTTATTAACGAACGAAATTTTTAAATATTAAAAAAATGTATTAATGATGACATTCAAGGTGAAATATAATAATAATATTTTAAGTAATTTAGATATACGATAATTGTATTTTATACGTGGAAATGTCAGAAGCCTAGCTATAGTGGTCGTTCTGTGTTCAGCACTAATCTTAAATCGCCACCAACTATCAGTGTCTATCGACACGAAATATAATTATCGCCAGAAACTATTTGCTTTCATCCACTGTGCTCGCTGGTTTTATTAAACGAATAACGCCCTTGGAGAATCGCGCCGAATTCTGCTCTGGCTATATTTCTGGCTTTTTAGATCGCTTAAGCGATATGGCTCATCAAAGGCTGTGGGTATTCATGAATGGAGAACCACTTATATTAGAGGAGACTGCTAGTCGTATCTTAAAAATGGAGCTACCTACTATTACGTCACACTAAATATATTATTTTTGAATTAGCTTTGTCACAGCTGATCACATAGATCCCTCACATATTTTGCAATTTTGCTTCTATTATTACATATTTCTATTATTTCACATATTTTCAATTCTTCTTGTTCTGGGCCGGTTTTCGAATTCGCTTAACGAAACACAGTACAGGAACCTACGGTTTTACTTCGTACCTACTTGTCAACGCAATAAATTGTAAAACAGCATCAAAAATCAGAGTCAAAATATTTTTATACAAAGTTAACTATAACTACAAAAAATTACAACCTGCGGCCTCCGCCTATTACTCCCCCACTTTTCATTAATAAATTTAACATTTCCACTATATTGCCAAATTCATTTGGCCATTCTATCATTCGTTCAATGCCAATTGAATGAAGAACAAAAAGTAGCAAATAATAATTATATATATAAATATAAGTAGCAAATAAATATTACAATAAAGTAAACTTATTAACTTTGTCAAATATTTAATTCTTGCAATTTTAGTCTCGTTGAGAATTCCGTAAGAAATAGGACCCAAGGGTCCAAGTGAAACTAAGCCAGAGATTGCAATAGGAGTGGCCGATGCAACGGTATCTTATGCCCTTAGTTTTATTGATACGGCAATGATTTTTAGCTTACGAACTATTGCAGATGTTATAAGCCATAACGGAAGATAAGCTATTTAAACAATGCCTTACAGCTGCTGCCAGTGAGACAAATGGTTATTTATTATTCGTAATAAAGATAGGGGTTTTGAGAGCCTCGTAGATTAATGGTTTAAAAAGGGTACCATGAAACGGAAGGTATCGGTTTCGAATCCTGGTCAAAAAAATTATAATTTAATTGATAATTTCTTCGGTATCTGGAAGGGCTTGACAGTGACCGGGCGAGTGTCTTAATACTGTCTCTCACTCGTGGGAGAGCCTTGCTGACGCATTAATTGACCCGGCTCGTCCGAAGTGATACCACGGGCTCACAGAATACTTTGCGTGAAACGGTGCTTGTAGTGTGTTTCGTAGAGTGAGGTTATCGGAGGTCCTTAAAAAGTGCCGCTTAGTCCATATAAAAAGCTGGCAACACAATCAATGCGCGGATTGTGGCGCGGTTGTTCATGGGCGGCAGTGTTCTCTTACCATATAGAAGAACCACCTGCTCCGTTGTCCGCTATAGAAAATTGAAAAACTGTTCACTAAATACTTCTAAATAGGTTGACTGTCTTGATTTTATAACTATCATCAAATTCCGATAAAAATTGGACATTTTAGGTTAAATTTGAATATAAAAACATATATAGGTATATTTGAAACTACTTTCAAAAAACTTATTGCTATAACTAGCGACCTGGTGCATGTTGGCTACGTATTAACGATTTGACAGCAAAAGTCCCACTACCATAATGATACGCCTTATAATGATTTCATTTGTTACAAAAAAATGGATAAATGAAGAACCGTTCAATGGATTTTGTGTAAATTTAACTTTAACCCTCTATTATATAGTCCAATCAAAGTCTAAAACTAATTTTGGTTTTTGATTTATAAAGTTACAACGAAGAGGGCCGTTATTTTTTTATCCATCTAAAAATATTTTTTTCAATTTTAAGGCATTTTAAGAACAATTTTAATGTTTTTTCAAAGATATTTTGTAGATATCCGAAGGGAAATGCCGCAACAGTACGCAGACTTTGGATAAGCCATCTTCCGCCCATGGACACCGTTAGCACCTTTGAGCCAAGGGTGTGTTATGCATTATAAACTTTAAATTTCCGTTCTGTTGAAGAGATTCTGTCATATTTAAATAATTATTATATTAGTACCTTATATTGTGATACTGTAAAATATTTTATTATTAATAATTCAAATCATAAATACATTTTTTTAATTCTATATCAGACAACGGAGCAGATGGGTCTCCTATGCCACAGTCCTCGCATTGGTTGTGTTTCCAGCATATGCTTCAGCATGGCTGTGCCAGGGGTAAAAACTATATCACTCAGTACATTGAATATTCGGATTGATGAGTATCAATTTATTGGAGAGCTCTCCTGACGAACACTTACATGTATCCTAAAAGTCTTGAGCCCTGGTTCATTAGCCAGAATCTCCGTAAATTATTATAAATAATTAGTATTCCGTAAATTAACGGCACTATCTCTTCATGGGTGGCTATTGAACAGGTGTTTTAATTTAATTAAAAATCTTGTTCGGTATCTAAGATTGCTACTTGCTAGCAATTGGAACAAACGTAATAAAGTACCTTTATACGTTCCTACATATACTAAAATTATAATAAAACAAACACAAGAAAATATATTACCCATGAGAACATTTGGTTCATGCATATAACTTATAGTTGATCCGTGGGAGAATCATACTGAAGTATATGCAGACGTACTGATTTGGCCGGCTCGTCAGAAGTGACACCACAGGCACACAGAATACTCAGCGTGAAACGCCACTTGTACTGTGTTATGCTGAGTGAGGATATCGGAAGCCCTTAAAAAGGCCGCTTTAGTGGAGTAAAAAGCCGGAAACAGCGAGTGAAGTCTGTGGTGTGGCCATCCACGGGCGGCGGTGTTCTCATACCACATGAAGACCCACCTTTTCCGTTGTCTGCTATAGCATAAAAAACCTTTGCAATTAGCATACAAAAACCCTAATACAAATTTAAAAAACATCTGTAGATATAGTAACATAGAAAGATCTTCGAATTTTAAATATGTTCAAGGCAGTACGTGTATATCCGGGTCACTTAAGGTCCGTAGCCGATATCCCCACAATAATCGCGTTTATCATTCGATACTCTGTTTATATCGATTGCAATCGGTCGGCCCCAATTCTCAACGGGCGATACTTTATCATAACAGTTTCAGTTGTCAGAAGGCCCTGGCGTGTACCATTAACTGCGTAATTTTCGAACGAGATAAAACAGCCAATGAATGTACTATAAGGACCGGTGCTTGTATTTTTTTGGGTACTTCTACTGCGTTCCGTTGAGTGAATGAGGATAACGGAGACCCTTAAAATGCCGCTTAAGAAGCTTAAAAAGCTGGCAACACGACCCATGAGCGGACTGTGGGGCGGTTGTCCACGAGCGGCGGTGTTCTCTTACCATATAGAAAACCTGCTCAGTTGTGCGCTATATTATTATAAAAATAAAAAAATATGTAAATGGTTATATTATTTAAATTTTCGGTCGTCAAATGACTCTCTTACTAGGCCTCTGTTATCGGAACATGCCCTGCCAATTTTGAGAGCGACATTAGAATTCCACGATTGTTTAGTTGTTCAAGGTTTTATTGGTTTTGAAATCGCCTGTTTTAGAAACGAGTAAACTCTGATTTCCGATTGTGATTATTA
>DWCF01002914.1:0-21790 GCA_018230265.1 Delias oraia | reverse complement strand
TTCGGACGAGCCGGCCCAATTAGTGTGTCAGCATATGCTTCAGCATGACTCTCTCACGGGTGCGACAGTATTAAGACTCTCGCCCGGCCACTGTCAAGCCCTTCCAGAGACCGAATAAATTATAAATTAAATTATAATTGTCTGGATCGGGATTCGAACTCGATACTTCTCGCTTCATGGTACACTTTTAAAACAATTAAGTTACCAGGTTCGACCCCTGGTCTGAATAAAGTTTATAGTTTAATTTATAATTTAATTTAATTCGGTCTTTGGAATAGTTTGACAGTGGCTGAACGAGTGTCTTTACTGTTTTTTACCCACGGGAGAGCCATGCTGAAACATACAACTATGTTGACATACTACTTGGGCCGGTGCGTCAGTAATTGTAACAGTAATTGTACTTTGTTTTGCTGGATAATAATACTTAATGTCAACCGTAAATTATGCTGCTAAGGCGGCGTAAAAGGCGGGCGACACAATACAAGAACGGAATGTGACATCTCAGATCCGTTGCCTCTATACATTTTATAAAAATATAATTTTATGTAACATATCTAGTGCTTATGAAATTATAATCATAAAACAATTCCTTCCTTATAATGTTCATGATTGTCTACAATCAATTGTATTTTCCAATTTGGAGAGTTTGAAAGTAATAGATAAGTATCGCTGTAAACCCTCAAAGGTCTAAGTTTGCGTGTGTGCGGTGATCATGCAACGATCTTATCCTGGTATCGTGAAATACCAACGAGTTAACACTTCGTTATTTATATTACATCTTTATTGCTTTTGTAATGTAAACTTCACAGCAGACGGATAAGGTTTAAGTATAGCTATCTATTAACTGGCGGTTACGCCAGCCGTGATTTATAAATCCTTTTCTGTCACATTATAAAACCCAATTGTTTATTTTAGATTGTACTGCATTCCTGATATTAGGAGCTTTAAAGAACTTTTAATGAAAAGTTTTCTTTTTATGAAAAGGGAGTTAAATGAGCTCACTTAGAATAAACGGTCCTCCGCCCATGAACATCCCCAGCTCCTGCTAGGTCCAGGGTGCGTTGATGATTTTAGGGACAAGTACGCTTTTTATATAGTATCCGATTATTTTTAAAATAAAATCAATTTTATAAAATTTATCCTTTTAGCATATCGATTTTGTTAACGAACACTTATTAGAACACATTATTTCAATTATCTTGAATAATATTAATATTAACAGGTTTATTAATAAAAAAAATAGTTTTGAATACTTATAAAACCAAGAAGATGAGTTCGTAACCTCAAGGGCTTCTTTAGGATAAAACATATGATTCAGAATGAAAACTCATGTTAATTAATCATTTTAAAATATAATCTTTATATTATATTCATTATATTAAATTGTAACATTGTACTTAAATATTCATCATAACGTTTCAACATAATATATTTACACTTTTTTCCATTTCGTGAAAATGTTTACGCTAAAAAAGGGATAAAAAGTTCAGCCC
Organism: Delias oraia; assembly: GCA_018230265.1. Classification (NCBI taxonomy): domain Eukaryota; kingdom Metazoa; phylum Arthropoda; class Insecta; order Lepidoptera; family Pieridae; genus Delias; species Delias oraia. The sequence continues at coordinate 20,297 of DWCF01002914.1, read as the reverse complement.
ATGACAGATTGAGCAGCCCGCTTCAAACGGGTGCCATCTATTCATGCGAACCTCAAATTTGTAAGATATTTCGGTATGAAAGTCACGCCAGGGTGAAAAACAGTACCGTGTCATTCCTGTGATAAATTGACCACGGAAATGATTTACTATTGGACCACGGCTTTATTCGATTATGCCTAGTTCTGGTTAACTTGAACTCGGTTGTAAATGTTCTGTACACATATAATTGATATTATTTTTAGATTAGAATATGTATTATTTGAATTTAATTTTTGCTAATAAAGTATCATTGCCTCTTGTGGCACAGATTAAAAGGCTTTTTTTATAGTGCAATATATATGGTATAGCGGGTAACACAGCAGACGGGTCTTCACTATGGTAAGAGTAAAGAAAGGTAAGAGATTGTTACCGGTTTTTACGCCACTATAACGATATAATTACCAGGGCCTTCTATATCTTTACTCACTCAGCGAAACACAGTACAAATACGATGCTATTATATGAGACCGAAGTATCAATTTGGACGTACCGGACTAATTGGTGTAGCAGCATATGCTTCAGCGTAGCCACGTAGCCACGTCCCACGGGGGTGACAGTATTAAGATCTATTAATAGTTGATATATACAAATTTTTTTTACATTCGTTTTTATATTTACAAATTAAAAAAATATATAAATAGCATTGTAAGTATAAAATAACTCGTATAAAAATATATATCATTAAGTAGATTAGATTTTAAGTACTTAGATAAAATATATTTTTATTAAAGTATAAGGTAAAATTCGTCAGTGTTTCGATATAGCAGAAATATCCAATGAACAACTTAGTAATAAAAGCACAATTTTAACGTTCAGTTTGGGACCGACACTTGAACAGTAGTCACAGAAATTCGTATTGAAATTGAAATGCAAAATCAATACTCGTTGCGACAGACAGATGTCACTCTCGCCCGAATGCATTTTAGTTTAGGAGACAGATACGTTATTTAATATTTAAAATACTGAAGAAAGAATAATCCTGTCACCATAATAGTACTCTAAAAAAATAAAATAATTCTAATTATATATTTTAGTTTATGTATATTACTTATATTTTATGGATGGATGGATGCAAGTCACCTGCGACAGGTATTCATGGAAGTCCAAGGGGGAGGCCTATGTCCAGCAGTGGACGTCTTACGATGATTGTAGTTATATAGATCTAATTAAAACGATGGTATGAAATAGGAATGGCAAGAATTGAGATATTTTTTCTATATATTTCTAAATACTCATTATTAATCACCAGATTTATCTAAATACAACTAGATTGTACAAATAAAGTTACCTACTGTTAGGTTTTTTCAAATTTATGTTAAAAAATATTATCTGTTTTAATTATCAGCTCTGTTACTATTAGGACAACTGGATAGGTACTTTTAAAACATAAAATTCGTACCCAATAGAAACAGTTGTTAAGCCTATAGAATTGGTAAATAAATGATTATCATCATACTTCTATTAAATTACATTTTTTATAATATTTAATTACGAAATTTTGCGTTTAATGACAAACGTGCTGAAAGAATATATTATACTTTTAACTATTAAATAAATAACATAATATTATTTCTTTAAAAAGGCCGTGTAGGAAATCTAAGTTTTTGGTGAAACAAAAATATAATTAGAGGCTCAATGTGGCCAATTACTATTTTATCTTCACTTACTTAACGTGTCGTATTTGTATGTAAACGAGCTCAAATATACGCTTAAAAGGGCTGTCAAAAGTTAAGCTATAAATGAGAAACTATTAGATAGAGTGGGCAGAGCTGCAGCGGCGAGGCGGAAGTGACGTCAGGGATGCACTCCCGACCGGAACTCGTCTAAAAGCCTTCGCCGGCATTTGTCTAGCTATTTATAAAATCAATACCCACCTTATAAACATTGAATTTAATAAACCTTAAAAATATAACTAACTAACTAACCTTAGAAATATAATATATAAACACTGAAATAGTATTTTCGTAGTTACCTGCTTTTAAACTCCAATTATTTGGTTAATCAATTATATAGTCTTATACATATTTCGTAGCCAGTGTTTTGTATGCCCATCCAAATAATTATTAAAAGAAATGTGTACATAATTTATTGTTATTTAATTTATTTAAAATATATTTGTTTTTTTTTAATAGTGATTTATCAGTTTTTACCGATTCAGATACAAATATTTAAATTCGTCGCCGAATTAAAGGAAGGAAAAAGTAACGAATAATAAAAAACATCACAAATTAAAAATAACAATAACACAAAATATTATAACGCCTTACTACAAATATTTAGCCTCTAAATTAAAAAAAAAACACGAATTTGTAGAATAATTTGACTCTCTGAATTCCAGTGGTATCCTTCATTGATCGTTAAAGAGAGCCGATACCGACTTACCGAGCTTCAATTAATCATAGAATAATGTTATAAGCACAGAACCTTATTATTTCGTAGAATTGTGACATATACAATGATAAATTTCGTTGTATTATAAGATATGGTATTTCTGCTTATTGAAGATTAACATTTACGTCCGAACGTTTTAATTAATAATTTTATTTATTAGCCTTGAATTATCGCTCACTTATATCGCGATAATATTATAACAGTAGGAACAGAATTAAGAATTTATAAATCGCAACAATAGTATTAAAAAGTGATGAGGCTGTCGTATCCCATGCTTTTTCTTTGACGATTTCGCCCCGGGCTGAGCAATTACAAGCCGCCCGAACAGTAAGCCGTACTTATGGATGTTTTTCGTTTATCTACTCCTTTTGTTCTACGAAACCAAGGCATCTCAGTTACTAATTGGTAACGCTTTCATAAACCCACCGGCCTGAGAGCGGTTTGTGAATTATTTGTTGTTTAAATGCCTTTAATTTAAATGATCTTTTGTTAATTGCTTTGTTTACAAATTCTGTTGTTTATAAATTTTATATTGAGAAGAGTTTTTTTACCGTTTCGTTAATTTATAAATTATTAATGAAGATAGCGGGGCGAGCTTACCGTTCGATCTGTCTAATCGGTTACAAGTAAACAGGAGAGTAATAAAATATTTTATTTATTATTATATAGCAGACAACGGAGCAGGTTTAAATGGCAGCGAACTCTACCGCCTATCACCAACCGTGCTACAGTCCGTGCATTGTTTGTGTTGCCGGCTTTTTAAGCCACTTAAGCGGAATTTTTAAGAGCCTCCGATATTCTCACTCACTTAGCGAAATATATAATTATAACCATTGTTTCAAGTACTACTACCATTTTCACGATGAGTATTCGGAGAGCCAGACGGCTCAATTAGTGCTTCAGCATGGCTCTTCCACGGGTGAGCTTTTTAATAAATATTATCTACTATTTTTTTGGGATAGACTAAACTATGCCTGTGACGGACTGCACTTACGTATTTTTATTATTTTGTATTTGTTACCATATTTATTATAAAATGCTCAATTTTTTATAAATTTCATTCCAAGTGATTTATTATGGAAACCTAAGTATTTGTTTTATTTAAATAGAAAACAATACATTCAAAGAAAATAAAGTAAACAAAGAAACATTTTCAATATCTTTGGCAACAAAGTATCAAATTTAAAAGCATTTACGTTAAATGAAGAATTGCAAAGGGTTGAAAAAGTCTCCTCTTACTAATGCACCTCAAATCAGAAGCCGTAATGATGCTATCTTCTTACTGAAGAAATGCGAGCTTTTGATAAACTACTAGGGGCTTGGCAGGATGTCTACTCTCTGCAATAATATATATTTCTTCAAACAAGTACATTCTATTAGATTAAACTTATTTAGAAGACCATATATAGTGGTTTGATGAGACAGTTCAGTTTTGAAAAAAATAAGACATGTTTTTAAGATTTTTTCTATGTTATATATTTATTATAAATTGGTAATAAGCAGGATGGAATGACCAGAAGAGTGGGACGTTCCGCCACGCGATGGAAAGACATACTCATAAAGGTCGTGGGTAACCGCTGGATCCAGATCGCTCAAGATCGTAATAGGTAGTGCAGCAGTGGACTTGATAGGCTTATGATGATGAAGCAGGATTCGCGTAGGTATAGGCGTAGGTAAAAAGTACTTACCCAAGACTTGCTATTACACTAATAAATGGAAATAGAAAAAATTCAAAGTATACATTAATACTCTTACGCAAATAGTTTACAAAATTCTTTAACTATTACCATTATACCTTTCCTTAAAAACAAATAAATTGATTGCTAAATATTGTGAATATATTTTCATACTACAACTTTCTTTTATGATTAAAGTTTTATTTAATCTCCATTTGCTATTGAAACCAATTTATTTAAACTTTGATTAAACATATAGCTTAGCAGTTAATCTCTTATCGATCGGTTGGTTTTGAATGTGCTAAACTCACGTTCAAATGCTGCAGTTAGAGAATTAACTTCGCTGATCCTTTTAACGGTTTAGCTATTTGTTAAATAGATTAGAACTAGGTTAACTCTTTGGATTAGGTATATAGAAATTGTTAAAATTATTATTTTGCTAGTTAAATATTAAATTATTTATATAGGTAATTAAAACTATTACTTGTATATTATACATATGACTATACCTGAGATAAAATTACTGAGAAATTTCATCTAAATATAATCACTGTATGTAGTAATTTATATGGTATTTTTCAATTACAATATTATCTTAAATACTCGGATTTATAATATTACGACCCAAAAAAAACGCTTAGGATCAATAAAAGTGTAAATTAAAAAATTGATATAAATTACTGTAGAACTAAACTACAAATTGGCGTGCGGCAATTTTTAAAATAAATTATTTATAAATTAATCTCATGTTGCACAAATGCGACAATTTCCACTGCATTCGCAGATATAAAACACAGTATGTATAATCAAATAGCTGATAGCTTCGCAATGTTAATACCCGTGTAATCATTTCGTTAAGCCAAAATTACTATTGCTTTGAATGACATTTAAATGCTTCACTATCATTAATTCCCGATTTCTATTGAAATGTACTAAAATTACCTAGTCATCATTACTATTAAAGGGATTATTAAATTACTATAAATAAAGCAAAAACTATTATATTAGTTGCAATATAAAACTGAAAATTGTATCAAATTTTTCTGTACCTATATAAAAACGAAAGTTTAGACAGTCTTACAAATCAATGAATAAAACATAGAATTCGTAACATTTTTTAATTACAGAGCTAAAATCACTAATCCTGTGGATTTAAAATATATGATTAAATATGGCATGATATTGCATTTATAAAATTTTGCTTTCTTGATTTCTCTTGATTTCTTTACGACAATGAATGTTTACAGCTTGAAAACCTTTTGTACGTTCTTTAGTTTTTATCGCGTCATTTGCATTACAATTGTACAGATATATGCTTTAAGAATATTTAGGAATACAAGGTTTTTTTTGTATTTTGTATTCTTTCTGTCACAGAACACGATTTATTTTTTGATATTTGAGTTATCTTGAATTTCACATTGTATTCCTTGTTTAGGGATAATTTAATTGAAATAATTTTGTATAATTGTGCTAATTATGCTTATAATATAGCCTTATAATAAGGAATATTAAAAATAGTTTTTTATTATTGATATTGAGCGTATCTACATATGACATATTTAATATACTCTAATATAAAATATGTAAATACGTACTGTATATTAAATCAACACGAGTTTATTGATAGTTTCATATGTAGTACTAATAGAACACAGATCATGAAATAGCAAAGACTTTTCTTCAAAACATATTATGTAGTTGTATATTGTGTTTTTATATATTTATTTTTTTTTATTTAAAAAAAATATTTTGGACTAATGAATATTTAAATACGCTCGAGAATCGCGAATTACTTTAAACATAATTGGCTATACAGTAGCGTAAGGATTTATTAGGGGTAATTTTTATCAGATCCAGCTTGTTGGCCTGAAATATACGATGTAGAGAGAAAATTGGACAAGCACCCGCAAGTGGTTTTAAATTGCCTCACTTTAATCACTGTTTTACATTGCAAGCTAATCAAACAGATAAAAAATAGCATTCCTCGAAATATTATCAGTGTTAGTGTTATTATAAAATAATCTAAAACCTTTTAAAACAGATATTCATCACTTGTTAATCGGATAATCTCATTTATCCTACCTAAAGAAACTAACCTAAAGAAAATGATTGCTAATACCGTTAATCCATCGCGGTTTACTGCATTTTTCAAAATATGTTAACCTAATAATTGTGTTCCAATACGTAATACAGATATGAGATTCCATTTCCGTTTGGTCACAGAGCGGATATTATTGAAATGCATCGCGATATCACGTGGTATTTCCTGTACTAGTTTATTTTCCATTGCACTATGTATGACCATTGTTAATAAAACTTATAAATAAATAAATTTTAAATATTTAGAGATTGAAATGAATCGAGGATATATAAAGGATAAAAGTATATTGAAAACAGAAGTATTTATAGTAAAATGTGACAGTCGCTTTTCATTTCCGCTTGGGCGAGGCCGCATTATCGACAGATAAATATTTTGCGGCCACTCCATAAATAACCTGTAATGGATTCCATTCCGTCGTAGCTTAGGGTGAGATTTTATTGATGTAGTTATCTGGATAAGTATAAGATACAATTTTGTCTGAAAACTAGTCTAAAGACTCTGGTTCTGAATTTATTTCAGCTAGTCTGGACGACGCATCTAAAACGCATCTTACTTTATTACGCCCTTATTGAATTATAAATGGCTTTTTTCTCTACAACATTTTTCTTGTTGTAGTAGCCACATTTGCAATGTAAAATTATCTTTCTAATGCAGGATGCTTGACGTCTAATTTTTTAAAATACTTTATTAAATGATCATTTTTGAATTGATTCTTTAACTGTGCCTATAGAAGTTAGTTCCAAATTCAAATAAGTCATATTTCAAGGTAAGGCCAGTTCCATGATCTTTCCATCAATGTAAGAAAACACATGAAACTGATTTTTGTGGCGCACCCAGTGTGACCATTGTTATTTAAATGATCTATGAATTTAAAGTATGTTATGATACATCATATGATTATATCATAAAATATTTAATTAATTGTAAATTGTATATTGCTCTAAAAATATCGATAATATTTAAAAGAGCTATTGATAATTTTTATAGTGGGCAACGGAGCAGGCAGTTTGGTAAGAGATCACCGCCGCCCATGGACAATTACTCCATAAACACAATCAGCGCTTATTGACGGTAGAGTTAAAATTAAAATATCCAGGTAAAATTATAAAAATACACTAAATATTTCGTAATTTATGTATTAAATAATCATATTTTTTTTGTATTTGGACGCAATTTAAATAGTAATTTATATTCAATCAAATACGCAAATCTTATTAGGGAATACAAAGGTAAGGTAAGGATAATAATTCTCTCCCATTCCCTCGAAATGAAAAATATTTGTTGATGTTGCCGTAATGCGAAAACTGTGTATTAAGATATGATGGATCGCGGCCCGATCGGTTTTCTTAGGATTTAAATAAATGAAATACTGAGGATGATGTATCGGCATGATGTGTTTGAGTTCGTTAGGGCTGAGCTTGTCTTCTTAAAACAGCTTATTACTCGCGACGAGTTGTTGTCGCAGTCTATATGAATTTTAAGGATTTATTATTTATTCAGTATCTGATAATGATTATATATTTGAATTCATAATGTATTTAAATTAAAAAAACTATTTTTTTTTGTTGTATAGCGGACAACGGAGCAGGTGGGTTTCCTATATAGTAAGAGACCACCGCCGCCCATCACCAACCGCGCCACACTCCGCTTTGGTTGTGATCCACACATAAGTGGCATTTTAAGGGCTTCTGATGTCTTCACTCACTCTGTGACACACAGTACAAGTAACGTTTCACGCTAAGTATTATATGAGTCCGTGATATCACTTCGGACGAGCCGGCTCAATTAATGCGACACACTCCCACGGGTGAAACAGTATTAAGACACTTGCCCGGTCACTGTCAAAGCCTTCCAGAGACCGAAAAATTATAAATTAAATTTTAACTGTCCCCACCACGATTCAAACCCTATACATCGAGCTTCATGGCACAGTTTTAAAACTATTAAGCTACGAGAATCTTATTTATTAAACGTACTAGTATCTATTGGTTAAATTGGAAATAATTTATATAAAGGGAATAGGCCATTATCATTACCTTTGCAGTTCATCTTTCAATGTCAAGCGGTCGTGGGTTGTCGGGCGAGGAGAAATAATACCACTTTTTTTAAAGGATAACAATATTCAATTACACGCGATAATACACAAAATAGCTACGGTATTATAATCAGCACATTCGAATTTAATAATTAAAGAGGGACTCCACCGAGCACGTTTTGTAAAGCGCGATGCAAATGGATTATTCTTCGTTCGTTCTCACGCACAAAAGAACACGGGGTTGTTTCAGAGTGAAGAAACGTCTAGAAAAACGCTGTTTCACCGGTGTCCCTGTTACTTATGGCGTTTCTTGACTCTCGAAACACCAAGGCGCCGTCATATACAATATTGATTTAAGTATCTGTATGTAAAAAAAATTGGTCATATGGTTTAAACGTTGTTTTAATAAAAATAATAAACAATAAAATTAAAAAGATTTTTATAATATTCAATTTTAATAAACACTGCTAATAAACTAAAGTTTTTATGAAATCTTGTAATCTATATTTACTAATTTAATGTTATTTTAGTCTATTGTTATATTTCATGGTATAGCGGACAATGGAGCAGGTGTATCTCCTGTGTGGTAAGAGAACACCACCGCCCATAGACAACTGCGATATAAATCGTGAATTGGTTGCGTGGCCGGCTTTTTTATTTCACTTAAGCAACATTTTTAAAGGGCCTCCGATATTCTCACTCACTCTGCAAATCACAGTAGAAAAAAACTATCATTTCACGCTGAGTATTCTCTGAGCCCGTGGTATGACTTTGGAGGAGCCGGACCAATTTGTGCATCAGCATATACTTCAGCATGGCTCTCCCACGGGTGCGACAATAATAAGATACTTTCCCGACCACTGACTAGCCCTTCCAAAGACCGAATCAATTGTAACTGTCCGGACCGAGATTCGAACCCGAAACCTCTCGCTTCGAGGATATATGTTATTTATTTATATTATAAATTATATTCTTTTACAAAATAGACATATCATTGCAAACTATTTACTTTAGTCATGGATCTTTACAATCTTAAAAGATCAAATGCACGATTTCATTTATACACAAATGAAGATGAGATACCTATAAGTTCGCAATCTAACCGCAATAGCTTGAATAAATAAATAGCAAAAGGGAAGAGTAACGAGTTACAAAACAAGCACCTTTAATCTGAAATGCCGACGAAATAAATTCAGCACCGATGATTAACCACGCCTCGGCACCTCGCTTTTCATTTTTATTCATTCCGTATTCACCCGCCGAATGTATTCATAGAGTTTTCCCTTCGAAACTCCGTTGGAAAAATTTTCAACAATTTCATGCTTAAGTGTCCGGATGTATTGCTAGAGATAAGATATAAGAAACTTAACAGCTGTATATTATTAGTAAATTCTGTAAGTGATAATATAATTCTACAGACAAAAGTTTTGTATTTATAACACAAAATACAACAAGTGGGCTATGAATGGTTATGGATTTTAGTTTTGTAATGTTACCGGCCTTTGAATTAAATAAGCAACGCCCCAAAAAATATTCTAGTTTATATTACTGAATAAAGCTTTTTAATGGTATATAAAAGAGAAATATTATTTAATTGAAAAGAAGTCAAATGATGATTGGGACTGTTAGGTATAAGCCAAAATAATACAAAATATAGGGTTTAAAAATGCTTTAATACTTCTAGTTGTACGTTGTACTAAAAGTAAATCGCCATTAATGTGAACCCAACTTCAAAATTTGCGCCTTTTTACCGCCGCTGAGTACACGGTTAATCTGTTGATATTGATACTACCCTTGACTTCCGCCAGATTAGGTAGGATTAGGTAGGCAAGTATAATGGAAATAACACTGACTTAACTAAGATATACTAACCATAATATTTTTTTTATCGATCAAAAATGATTTATCCTAAGAGTCTAATTTTTTCAGTGGCCATGAGTGATTATTTTTTCAAAAAACAAATCCTTAGTAATGTTAACTGTGTAGAATATCTTTTTGCACCAGTGGGAAGGCCATGCTGAGGCATATGCTAACGCACTAATTGCGCCGGCTCTTCTAAAGTTATATCACGGGGTCTCAAAATATTCAGTGAAACGATACTTCTACTGTGTTCCGCTAATTGAGTGACGATATCAGAGTCCCTTAAAAAAGCTGGCAACACAAGCAATGCATGGACCGCAGCGCGGTTGTTAATGGTCACCGGAGTACTCTTATCAAATAGAAGACACAACTACTCCGTTATCCGCTATACCATAAAAAACTCTACATATTTTTAATAAATATATGTAGAGGTTAGAATTTAAATATTTTTGAGTCATGAATGATCTTGATCATTTCAAAAGTGTTGTCCATCGATTGAGTTATACGTACAGGCAATAGTTGTAGCAATTTGAACTTTCAAACAAGTTTGAAATAGTTGAATTATTAAATTTTAACTGTTGCCTGGTTGAGTCATGTACCTACGACTCCCATGATAATAGCAAAAAATTGTTTCCTATACAATTAAGACCTTTAATAGCAACGTTGAACTTTGACAGCTTCAGTGCAATGTATTCTACACAGTAAACCGGTAGATATAGGAACTTGGAAGCATTTAATCTAGCCTACTCTGTCATAAAACTCACACGCTTTTGCGTATAGAATCATAAATGCTGCGATTTCCTTAATACCGCTCTCATCCGAAATTAGCAAAGGCTGCGAATATCTTTAATGCAATATTACTTATAAAGAGCTTATACTATGAGTATAATTCAATTTCTTACTATCAAATTGAAAAATCACAGAATCGTTAATCAGTGCCGCCTTGAATCCAAATCATTTATAAATCCGCGTCGTAGAATTTTCTTGTCTTAAGTAAATAAAAATCCAATCAGAAGCAAATTCAATTTCATTCCGTCCTCGGATTCACTCGGGATTCACAAGACATGGTTTTTTACGTGACACTACGATTTAATTGAAGATTTTAAGATTCTGTTAAGTGGATTGATATGCTATATATGAAGTATTGTTTTTTTTAATTAAAATTCATGAAATAAATAATAAACACTATTTAAGTATATATTTGAATTTTAATGGAATAAGAAATGAAAGACGACGTAACTAAAAATACAAAAAAACCTTTTTAGAAAAGCCGCTAACAAATTATATACATTACGTTTTTTTGGCTGTGGATTGTAATTTTACGCGGTCTGAGCGCGAATATTAAAAATTAAAGTTAATAAGCCCGCCTCTGTTCTTAGGTTGCAAAATAATTTTCATCTCATAATCAATTTTGGTTATTATTGTTTGATACCAGTTTTATGAGAAAGTTAGTAAAAGTAGTAGATTTTATTTTGAGTTTAAAAACAAATTAACGCTTTGGCTAAAAATAAAATTTTCATTAGTTTTTCAATTAAAATCACTATGATTTTTTTAAATATAATCTTTTAAATCAACCTAACTGAAACTTAAATAAGATTGTAGACATTTTCTACAGTGCATCAAATAAATGGATACTTACTCTTTATTAAAATAAAGACAAATCGTAAAGTCGAAGGCGTTGCCGGGTGAAGTGGTTATATATTTTCATTTTGGAGAGCCCTCGCTGGCGCCGCATGCCGCTGACTTGTGGAATTATTGCACTTCAAACGAGTGGCCTTTACAGGGATGGAGTTACAGATGATAGCTTCGCCGCAGCTCAAAATTCGATTTTTAATGTTTTATTGTATACCAACAATCAAAAATTTTTTTTATTTTGATTTAATTATTAGGTTAGACATGCGCCATCTGGCGCTTTACTTTCCTTATAGCCAATTTCAATCATAAGTGTTTGAACTTTATGATAATCTTTTACTTTTTAGTTTACAATTTAAATATCAAAGATCGCAGTCCTAATATAAATATTTTTAGCTTAAAACGTTGATCATAATGCAAATCTTTATATTATTATAGAAATGTATGGTATTATAAAGGAAACAAAAGAAATTAAATCAAACAGCATTAGATCTTTGGAAGTTTAAATAGGAGAGAGCGTCTCTGTTCACAGACCGATGTGTCAGTATTCGTTTTATTGCAGGCGACGGAATTTTCTGCTAAGTCCATCGCGAGTGGGTTTTATCATTGTATCATGGTTGGCGGCTAATATTTTATGGATGAATAAAATTTTATCGAATTCCCTTGACGGTATCATAAAACCTTCCATCGTATAGTAATATGAATTTGTTGAAATAACCTAGGCGCGACATATATATTTTAGATGATATGTTTTGTTACATATCATCTAGAATATTTTTAAATCAACAATTTTGTGCGATACACGTTCAATCAGATTAATTGAACCATATAATGAATTAATGTGCGGTTGTAAAAGAATGTAACTGTAATATATATTAAGTAAAGTTGTGATTATCATAGATCTATATAAATTTGATCTATTTTATAAATATAATGTAATTTATTTTGTTTATTAATTTCAAACAGAAATATCTAATAAGAACTTATGTTTATTTTAAATATAGGACTTTTTTCTTAGTCAGAAATTAATTTATTATCTATCCCAATATTAAAACAGAAACACAATTCATGAGATGACAATTAACATACTTATTTAATGTCAAAGCTTTTAAAAATATTAAATCTGAGAAACCAAGAACCGTGAAGGCTTGCTACATCTTGTTTACTCACTTAAAAATCCATTACACACAAAAAGCAACACTAATAAATATGAAGAAGACTGCTTCATAAAGATGTCAATGTACTGATCAATTTTAGTCCTTAATACATAGGTGTTAGGGCCGAAATGCGTTTGGTGTGCTAGAAGACATTTTACCGTGTTTTAAAATAGGGAAGGAGACGTCAGAATCAATTCTTGTCGCTATTTCTCAATAAAGTTGGAACATGCATCGAGGATTTTAAACTTTGACGTGTATTGAGGCCAAAATGTATGGAGACTTTAAAGAGCGACGTAAACACTTTGAATATTATATAAACTCTGTGACTTCACAAAAGTTAAAGACAAACCATTTTATTGTTTTGGAAAACATTTATTTTGTAAATTTGCTTAATTTAAAAAAAATCATGATTGGTTAAACCACGCCTTAAATTAGTTTTACACTTATAATAATAATTAATAGGCATGGTATTAAATATTTATTTCTAATCATTTGATTACATTTGATTTATTCTAACGAATGGGAAATGCCAATAATATTCGAATACAATTTTTATTTTTACTTAAAGCCAGTTCTTGTCTCGGGTAATATTAAATTAAATTATATTAAATTTAGCAAAATAATTATATTTTTTAGAGAAAGAAGCCAGAAAACCACTAAAAAGTTTGATATATTACGTCCCCAAACACATTTTGGGGTCAATCTCAATCCTCATGTCCTGTATGGGCGTGTCGCAACGCCCTTTGATCGTTAATGTATGTGGACTAGGACAAACATATTAGATTCTTGACAGAGATTGATTCTAATACACTATAAGTACTTTGAATTCTATCTTATATTTATTTTATAGACATAGTTTTGACCTATATAAGGCAAACGAATACTGCATAAATAATATTACTAATTCAGTTTTGTGAATTTGTTTGTCGTGAAACCAATATTTTTATAAGATATCGAAATCACAATGATACCTTCGTTATTTTTTTACTATTCACTTTAGTAAAAGAAAATGGCATTCAGGTCTATTTTATGATATCCATAAAACTAGCCAAGTACCAAGTTCATATGAGACATTCTGAACTTTCTTATAACTTGTGTTATGAGAGTTTTTTGACGAATATTGTTATATGTGACTGTAATTTATAAAGTAATGTTGGAAAACTTTTAAGGAAGGAATAACAATATAAAGGAAAATCAATATTAATCATTCACTCGTTCACCAAAATTCAGTAAAGGTACTGCTGCAAAGTAGTCCAATTTCACGATATTATCTTCAATATTAGATCAAACCCTTCTATTTATGTAATCCTAAAGACAAAATAGGAAAATTAAATGCAGTAACTTACTATATATATATCTACAGAAATAGAGAAATAAAATATATCAAGTCATGCAATTATCACAACTTGCGTTCGCATGCTTATGTTTCAGCATTACGTAAATAAAACTAATGAAATGACATGTGTCAAGAAATAGTTAAAAATATTTAAAATAAAAATTTAGACAGACAATAAAGTAACAATGAGAGCGGCCGTGCGAGGTGGAAGGGAATCCTCATAAATCCGACTCGATCCCACTCGCCGCCTTCAATTTCGAACCTAACATTTACAAAGATTTCAAATGCCTAGACAAGCTTTATTGCATTTTCCTGACTAAGACTAAATAAAAATTTTATTTTTATTTATTACATAAAACTTTGAGAGACTCGTAACTTTTTAGATCTACCACGAAGCGAGAGGTATATGGTTCGAATACCGACCCGGACAATTATTTTAATTATAATTTAATTTATAATTTATTAAATATTATATAATTATAATTTATTCGGTCTCTAGAAGGGCTGGATAGTGGTCGAGCGAGTGTCTTAATACTGTTACACCCGTGGGTGAGCCATGCTAAAGCATATGTGGGCGCACTAATTGTGCCGGCTCGTCCGAAGTGATACCACGGTCAACGTGAAACGATACTTGTAGTATGTTTTGCTGAGTGAGTGAGGATTTCGGAGGCCCTTAAAAATGCCGCTTAAGTGGCGTAAATAGCCGGCAACACAACCAATGTGAGTACAGTAGCGCGGTTGTCCATGGGCGGAAGTGTTTTCTTACCATATAAGAGACCCGCTTGTTCCATTGTAAGCTTTATTATAAAATAAATAAATAAAATGGAGATCTCAATCGATTGATATACTAATATAAATATATATAGCATTTAAAACATTTCCTTTGTTATACTTTTCTATATCCTACAATCAACAGTAGGCAATTGCGTATTCATTAAATTAATTTAAATTATTTTTGCTCACTTTTTTCAACGATTTTAAGTTTAATTATAGTATATATATTGATAATATTAAAAAACCAGCATAAGATGAAGTCTCAGCTGAAAACAGATCGATCAGACATCGAAGTTAACCAACTTTTATCAACCAAAGGAAACTTTTTAACTAAATGGTAAATACCGATATGAAAAAAGATGAAATAAATAACAGAACATCATCTAGATAATTTTAATCCTTTATACTTCTAGTATCCTCCCTGAGAGGTCATGTTTCTAGCGGTCCAGTGAAAAAGTCTTATACTTTGACGGAGGCTTGCACTTTACATTACTGAAATTCACTCTGCAGTGCACGACATCGCTTTCAAAGATCAACTTAAAATTGCACAATACAGTGTAAAGTATAAAAAGCTTTAACTAATATTGTAAAATTTAGTTACGTATTTCTTAAGAATCATTTAATCTTAGTGTTAAGCAAATATGTAAAAACATAGTCAATTAAAATAAGTATTCAATATTATTTAGGAAGAACCGTTTACGTAGTTGACTTTTTATTTTCATGGGTAAGACTATAGTGGGTATGCACTATTTAGTGTCATGATGATTTTATTTTTTCTCAAATATAAGAGACTTTGTCGACTAGATACTACTAACACTAAATAACTCGAAGCTAAGTGGTAATAAGTATACCATAAAGCGAGAGGTATCGGGTTCTAATCCTGTCCGGACTATTGTAAATTCTAATTTGATGTATAAATTAATGCAGCTTCTCGAAGGGGTTTGACAGTGGGCGGGCAAGTGTCTTATATTGGCGCACCCGTGGGAGAACCATGCTGAAGCATATGCGGATGCATTAATTTTGGTAGGCGCACAGAATACTCAGCGTTTAATGGCAGTTGTACTTCAAACGATATTTACACTATGTTTCGCTGAGTGAGCATATCGGAGGTCTTTTAAATTATGCCACTTAAATGTAGTAAAAATCCGGTAACACAACCAAACCTGGCGCGATTGTCCAGGTGTTCTCATACCAAACAGATCAATGTGCTCCTTTGTCTGCTATACCATTAAATAATAATAATTTGAAACAACAAAAAACAGACGCAAAGTCTTACGATGAATAGACAAAACGTCTCTAATTTTATATTTCTTTTTAATTTTACAGATATAAACTATTAATATGACAAAAACAAAAATTTATTTATATATGACATAGTATGTTTTGATAGAATTATATTATTATTAAAAATTTCTAAATATATTGTTAACTTAGTTGTTAACTTAGACATTTGTCGTGATTTGCTGCAATTCTATCAATTTGAGTGTGTTCAATGAAATAACGTTTTAAATTATTTATGTCTATCGTAACTTCACTTGTGTCACCGGTAAATGAACTCATCGTGTTATTTTTACTTTAAACTTTTCCTATGCTCAATAAAACAGATTGAAATTGCCGGTTTAAGGCACTAGGTGGCGTTGAAACAGGATCGTAAATGTTTTATGACACAATAAGACTGGGAAAGCTATATTATATACTACATTCATTTCATCACTTGAAGAGTACACGATACAATGGAACGAATTTTGAATTTCGTCAATAGATGATAATTAAAACGTATATATAAAACCTAATATGTCAATTTTCTGTATAGTCTGAGTTTAATTGCTCAATTTATCAAAATTTTCTTAAAATTTCTTTAAATAACTTATAATCATCATAATTATATTATAATTTATGTATTATATATTATTAATCATAAAATTGATTATACAATAACAGAGTTAATTTTTATATGTTAGTAAGTTGCTCTTTGTAAACGTTAATTTAATAATTATCAATTTAATTTAAATTTAATAATAATTGTAATTGAACAGTTCATCCAATAATATTTTCTCAGTTTTAATGCAATTACTTAAATCATTGTCTTTACGTTAAAGACATCACATAACAAAGTTCCAGTATTATAGTGTTAGTATTTTTTTAATAAGAGGAACTCTGTTCGGGCGCTAACAAACATTATAGCAGTAAAACTAACTATTAAAATATTACACTGACAGGAAAACTACTTCTCGCATCAAACATCACGTACGTGTATAAGCCAGTAACCCAAAAAAATAATATTTTTAGCTTTGTTCTATTCTTATTTCATTGTCCGTAGACGAATCTTAGTAAACTTGTTATCCAACTACAAATATTTAGGTCTTTGTAGTGGTTACTAATAAAGATTAATCATTATGTTTATAAGCCTAATCTCCTATAACTATTGTGCATAAAATTGTAGTATCTAAAACTAATTTTTATTTATCATATATTCAAATCGATCGCAAAAATATCAACTAATATAAATATAGATAGAGAATTATGTAAATTAAATGCGATAACAAGAGAATGCATATTGGTTTGTTCATAAGGAACTTTAGTACGCTTACCATTTAGTCTTAAGCCATAAGCTTGAATGCTCGCTTACTAAGAGTTCTAGAATTTCTTTTATAGTATAGCGGACAACGGAGCAGATGGGTCTCCTATATGGTAAGAGGGCACCGCAGCCCATGAACTATCGCGCCAAAATCCGCGCATTGGTTGTGTTGTCTTTTTACGCCGCTTAAGCGGCACTTTTAATGGCCTCCGATATCCTCACTAACTCTGTGAAACACAGTACAGTTATGTGAGCTCGTGGTAACACTTCAGACGAGCCGACCCAATTTGTGCGTCAGCACATGCTTCAATATGGCTCTAGAATATATGCTATCCTATTTAACTTACTTTTCATATATTTTATAGTTTGGTGATTGGAACTTTTTGAATGAATTATTTGTCTGCTCAATGTAATGCTAGTCAGCGTTCTCGTCCAAAGTCATATTATTTTTTTTATTAATTTATATGAATATAATTTTTATGAATTTTCTAATTATTTCTTTAAAAATTAAAGATTTCGGATTCTTTGTTGTTCTATAGTCTAAAACCTAAAAAAAATATATTTATTATTAAATCTGTAGATTTTAATAAATAAACCTAAAATCTAAAGTTAGCTTCTAAATGTTACCTTACAAAAGTGAAAGCGAGAACCGATAGTATTGGTGAGTAACTCAGGTGTCAGTTTGCATTCCGCCCGCATTCCACATTCAATTTCCTTGCTATGGCGGACCGTAAAGCGAACGGAAAACTTTATTAGCTCTTGTTCGCTCAAAGTGTGTGCGTCGGAAATGCGGCGACTGGCAACACTAGATTTGCACGTATTCCATTTACATACGAGATTAGACATTTATATATTATGCTAAAACTTCGATGGACTACTAAGACATATGGATTAATAGCTATTGTTATTAATAGTCATAATTAAAATATTTAAATAAGTTATGTTTACCAAAATGTTATCTTTATCCAGACTGATAGATGAGGATTGTAATATCTGAAAAGCTCTTATACGCTATTTTTCAATTCGCATAAGAAATTTACTTTCAAATTGATATTAAAACTATATTTGTTGTTTAAACTTTATAATATATAACATGACCAACAGAATAAGCAACTGAACCATTAAAAATGAGCAGGTTTTATACAGAAAATCGAAAAGGAAATATTGAGATCGTAAAATATAAAGGTACGGTTTTATTTCACACATTACAGCGGCATGGTGTCCGGCCTTTATGGCAGTATACCTCTTTTATTGGTCTTTTATTGATGAGAAATATGTCGTGACGTCAATATTTTAGGTCACTCTAGTACTTATACGACAGAAATTATTTTTCTTTACTCACAGATTGATAATTTTACAAAAACCCACCTAATATAGAACAGTGGTTGGTACGATTTCAAAAGGTTTAAAAATAATTTATTATTGACACAAACTTGTTTTATTTTTCTTTTGTCATTCCATTACATGGATATATTAGTTACAGTACTTATATGAAAATATAATCTTTAACAGAGAACCTAATCTTAATTATTTACTCGTCGTAGCAAACTTAATCTAAACTAGTAAACGAAAACTAGTAAATATGAAGATTCTATTCTTGACTAGCTGAAGAATATTTACAAAGCACTCCGGGCAGCCGGACCTCGCCAAATCGTCACTACTTCAATTGAATTTAGTTTTAACTTTAAAATAGACATTTGCCTATAAACTAGTCTGTTACTGTAAATTTTATTTGGTAAAGCAACGGCTTTAATAGTTGAGTCGATGAGTAACTCTCATCGACTCAACTATTCATATTTGATATATTTTTTATATGATAGCTAACTATTTTAAACGTTTTTACCATGAAGCGAGAGATATCGGGTTCGAATCCCGGTCTAGAAGATTATAAATTATAATTTAATTTATAATTTATTTAGTCTCTGGACTCTTCCAGCCCTCTTGACAGTGTCCGGGCGAGTGTCTTAATAATGTCGCACCCGTGGGAGAGCCATGCTGAAGAATATACTGACACACTAGCTGGGTCGGCTTGTCTGATGTGATACCACGGCTTCACGGAATACTCAGCGTGAAACGGCACTTGAACTGTATTTCGAAAAATTAGTGAAGATATCGGAGACTCTTACAAGTGCCGCTTAAGCGGTGTAAAAAGTCGGCAACACAACCAATGCAAGGACTGTGGCGCTGTTGTTCATGGGCGGCGGTGTTCTCTTACCATATAAGAGACCCACATGCTCCGTTGTCCGCTATAGAATTTAAAAAAATATTCTCAAATTATGAATATCAGGAGGCAAATGTTTGTAATACAGCTTTTAATTACATTAATTAACGAAAATATAATGTTAGATCTATTGTGGAATTGTGATTTTAGACTCAATTATTTATTTTATTTCCTTAGTTTCCTCATTTTCTTTTTACATACTACTTTAAATAATTTCTCAATTAAATTTATATGTTATTATATTGTTGAGACGGCCTTCTGAATCATTGGTACGTTCATTATAGCTTTATTGAAGCCAAAATTGAACAAAACTAATTAACTTAGACATGTAAAAGTAGAGCTACTCCTATAATTTACTAAGAGTAATATTTTTTTTATTCTATAGCGAAGAACGGAGCAGGTGGGTCTCCAATATGGAAAGAGAACACCGCCGCCCATGAACAACCGTGCCACAGTCCGCGCATTGGTTGTGTTGCCGGCTTTTTACACCGTTTAAG
>DWCF01002913.1:0-21795 GCA_018230265.1 Delias oraia | reverse complement strand
CAACCAATGCGAAGACTGTGGCTCTGTTGTCCATGAGCGGCAGTGTTCTTTTACCATATAATAAATCCGCTATATAAAAAAAATATTCTAGTTTTAATTTGTAGTTGTTTAAAAGTGCTGTTATTGACTAGAATCAAAGTTTCTGTTTTAAATCGATAATTCACTGTGATGTATATTGTATTTATAAAACACTACGTCTCATGATGTTATTTTTAGGCAGCAGCCTTATCTCTTTGTGGCGCGTCACGAGAAGCGGAAGAACAAAAGCTGCAAGTTGAGAAACTGATGACAAAGACAAAGGAAATGAGGGAGAAATCTGATCAATTGGCGAATAATGCTGAATCTTTCGAGGTATAATTACCTTTGAGAAT
This sequence comes from Delias oraia, assembly GCA_018230265.1. Classification (NCBI taxonomy): domain Eukaryota; kingdom Metazoa; phylum Arthropoda; class Insecta; order Lepidoptera; family Pieridae; genus Delias; species Delias oraia. Next base: position 21,424 of record DWCF01002913.1, on the reverse strand, counting down.
TTAAATGTTAAGATAAAGAATTAAGTAAGTAAGAACGCCATGTCAACATTGTATGCTCAATTAGTATTGAATATATGTATACTAACTTCATATACGTTTAAATCCTTAATTGGATTTGGCGCCATTGTATTATTAATAATTTTACATTAAAATTCGTCGTCGAAATAGCTCAGTTGGGAGAGCGTTACACTGAAGATCTAAAGGTCCCCGGTTAAATCCCGGGTTTCGGCAACTTTCTTCAATATATTTTCTTTACAGAAAGAAATCTTCAAAAAGGTTGAAGACGTTCTTACAAAAACTCCTCTCGAAATAAAACCAAGACGCGAATTACCTCGACTTGGCGTTTTGATGACATCTTCGCTTCTTATCGATTTGAATGCAGAGAAACAATCTCAACTATCAGAAATTCCTTCACAAGAACCGTCTCAATTGCGAGTAGTTACTACTAACGGTGCGAGACCTCAAGACAAAAAGAATGAATTTGAAGATAATTTTACAATTGAAGAGGCAATATCTCAAATGAACATAGTAAAACATCTTGATCAGCATAAAATGCCTATGTCTAGTGTTTCGGCTAGTCACAATGCTACTCAAAACAATGGTCTCATTAATTTGGATAGCAATGTACCAAAAAGAGAGGATCCACTTATTATTACTTTTTCCCAAACTCCTGAAGATAAATCACCTTCAAATTCACCCTGCAATCCATGGGATTTGAAACAAACAAATTCTCTAGACCTACTTACACCGTCACCACTAGGTTTTACCCCATTTGATTCAAGGTCCATTGATGAGTTGATGACCCCTGATGAATTTGGATCTGACCAAGTACCTGGTCTTAGTAATGTTAATTATGACATAGATCTGTCAGATTTAAGCGGTGATAATAGCCTGGCAGAAGATACACCAAAGGAGCAAAAAGATCCATTTAGTCCAGAACAGAAAAAGTTCTACTCTTTTGAACCTAGGGATCCGTTCAGCCCTGTTTTGGACAAATTTGATGAATTTTCCTTAGTTGACACAAAAACGAATGAGTCATCTGATGTGTTTGAAATTGTCCATAGAGCATCATCAAGCCATCAACGAGATCCATTTAGTCCAGAAATTAAAGTCTCATGTAATGAAGATGGTTCACTTTTAGATGACAGCCACTCACCGACATCGACGTGTCTGTTACCATCGCCATTGTTACCACAAACAAATAAATCAAATTAATTTTAGATCTACCTAGTTACGAGGACTGATTTATGAATTCAACTTGTAATAACATTAAATATATTTACGCAGAAGGGCTTGACTTCGAAGTAGGGAAAAGTAAAATATTTTGGTAGTGAAGGATCCCTTTTATTAGAAGGATCATTTACTTTTATAACAATGATCAGTAAAACTGAACAAGCAATTCTGTCTGCCTAACACTCTCCAAGAATTATGGTTATTCACTATTTCAGTTATTAGCTTTTTAAAGAATTTCACCATTTTTAAATCCACCATAATTGCTAAAATTTTATACATCTGTTAAGTTATGTTTTAGTATTATATATATAGAAGATTACATGTGAAATCTGGTTAATTAATAAGGGTTACTTAATGAAATTAAGTATGTAAATGTATTGTTCCCAAATTGTATTAGATTTACTTAATGATATTAAATTTATAAATGTATCAAAATTATATTTAATGTAGTAAATATCATTTAAAACAGCTGTATTCGCCATATACACTAGATAGCGAATTGATAACATCATTTATCTCGCTATGTTAGCTATATTATATATTTTATTGAATTATAAATGTGATGTCAACATAATTATATTATTAATTTTTGTTGATGGTTATTGTTTTTTTAATAATTAACCTATATAGCAGTAAAACAAATGAAACAAAACAGTTAATTGTAAGTGCATAGATAGGTAGTTCTTTATCTTTAATGAGGATGAAAACAGTGTTATATTATAAATGTTTAATTCCATCATACACAATAGTTATATATATATTTATGCTAGTATTAAAGTTCAAGTAATGTTATATCCTAAAAAGAAATTGTAAGAAAATTAAAAAAATATCACGACAAATATAAAAAAATGTAAACCAATTCAGTTATCACATTTTATTTTTAAGGAAAAGATAAATATAACCCATTCTATCTCTTCAATGTTTTATTAAATGTGGATACAAAAGTTAGTTGATACAATATACAATCTTTTAATTTAGAATTATTATTAGAATATATATTTGGTATTTAGCTAATACATCATTGTTAATCTGTTTTCTGTATTGGGTTATATTTAAAAGTTATTAATACCTTCTTTAGTATCCTATGTTTATTTATTATTTCATACCAACTGGAATTTGGACCAGTAAATATCATTATCAGTATATTTTATGAAACAAAGATTTTAATAAAATTTGGATGTAGCCCATCAAAATTCAATTATACATACTTAGTTTTTTTTAACTATAATATAGGAGCAAATAATTCATATTTAATATTATTTTGAATTTTAATATTTATGAAATGTAACAATTTTTCAACAACATTCAAATACTATGTGTTACTGCTAAATTTGTCATTTTAATCCAGCAGAGTATTAAAATTGGTACCTTTACATAAATTATAAGACAGTAGAATAAATACATATTAATAAAAATTGAAAATATTTGTTCATTGTATGAAATATTACTCAATACAATATGTCAGATCATATAACACTGCAAAATCAAAATAAGACAAAAAAATAAGTTAGATATATTTTGTCACAACTTGTTTTTTTTTCTTAATATCTCTCTGTTTTTATAGAAAGTATAAAGGTTTTTATACAATTTATGAAAAGAGGTTAGTAAACTTCATGTGCTTTGATTCAATTCATTAATGACTATACAGCTCAAATGATGGATTATGCACTGCAATATAATCTCAACATATAATTTCTTCCTACTTAACACTAAGTTGAACAAACAATGATTACAGAATGAAACATATTTGGTGTCTTTCATTTGAATATTGAGTAAAGAATACATAATTTGTGAATTTAATTAATGTAATAATATTCTAAACTTAAGGTAATGGTTACTTAAAATTAATTTTCTACAAACACTGTTTTCTACTGTACATTGTTCAAATTACCTCTGCAACATTTGTGCAGGCACTGAAATGTGGATTAGGCAATTGATATAGTAACATTTATACCAAGATTACCATTATCTGCAAATAGTTGTGCTAGAGAAGTATCAAAAACTAAACAATCAGAATTCATAATAGCTGAAGAGACACCTTCATGAATAGAACGTGGCATTGCTTCCCAAGTTAATCTTCTTCGATGTCCATTTAACTCCAATCGATAAGCAAAGTTCTCTGCTTCTTTACGAGATCCTATAAGTTGCACTATTGCAAAAAATTGTTGATGCCCATCAAACTTCTCCTGTTTTTCAAGTACCAACATGAAATGATGATTGAAACAGGACTGCATCATGACCCAGTCAACAGCTCCAGGCAAGTTTATATCTGTTGCTAAAAAAACAATATCCTCACCTTGCAGAGTGGTTATACTTTTGTGTGACATCATTAGATGAGGCATTACTTGGTCTAGGCCACCTTGCCATTTGCAAGATGCTCCAGGACATGGACAGGAGTATGGTCTAAACTCACAGGCTTCTTCATGCTCTGCTTTTTCAGTGTGTACCAGAGTTACTGTACAGCCAGTATTAGAATGTTTACATGGAAACATAACATTGCTTGCAACCTTCTCCATAGCAAGGTTTCTAATATTGCCAAGAGGACCCCGACAGGTTGGACAGCAGGATAGCTTTGGTCGACAACTTGAGCAGACAAGATGTCCACTTTGGCATTGAAGTATTGGTGGCAAGACATAATCAAAGCAGACGGGGCATTCGAATAAAGAAGCGAGGTCGGCTGACATTGTGGTCAGTACGTTAACTAGCCCAGGGACACCTGGTACAGCACAACTGGAACTGCTGGGCCCGCGTCTCTTGTTTGTGCTCATGTCACTGATAACATGGACATAAATCCTTCGTCGATCAACGATCAACTATATATATTTAAAAAAAAATGCCAGTATTCAAGTCATGAGTAACCCTTCATTATAGCAGTCTTGCTAGTGATTTTTTTGTTGTACGAGTCCATCACAGCGTAAAGACCAATATTATTATCAAAATTTCTATTTAATTGTTAATCTTTTAAAAATATTTGTTGTGTTCAAAATAATAGCTGCTGTATTATTAAATTAAGTCATAAAACTTAAAATTTTTCACTTTTCACTTCGCAATTAGATGTTTTATTTAGAATATTGGATGGGACAAGAGTTGAGACTTGAGAATAGTTTTTGTCGATGTCGATTTTCGTAGTCACAGCCACAGAGGACATTATTATGTACTGACACTATTCTCGACTGTCAAATTACAACTGTCACTCAAACGTGAACCGTGTATCACCTAATTTGTGTCTGTGGAAAATTTCGTTTCAGAACATTCTGAATTCCAACAATAATAATTATACATACACACAAGGCTAAAAAATAACAAGAATTACATACATATATTATATAAATTTAATTTAATATCTATTATTTTTCAAAGCAAAATTCTTTAACCGCACTCAGCGCTGGGGATAAATTGAAAAATTTCCCATACTTGCGTCATGGTGAAAAGCCGAACAGAAGTGGGCGGGGCGAAGATAGGTTATTATCTTAATATTTTAAGGAGATAGAGAGAGCGAAGAGGCTCCTTCTACTGCGAATGAACGCACGAGACGTATATTTTATATGGTAACGCTAACGCTGTAACAAGCTGTACATTAAGTAATGTCCAGATTGATAAACTTTAACCTAAAATGTTACGCAAAAAAATATCGGAGCATCTATTAGTTCCTTTCATTCATATTGTTTTATTGTTAACATAAACTTCTGCCTTCGCTTTCTTAATGAAAACAGCAGCTTATGCAAAAGTAACATTTTATCAGAATAAAATTGAGTTACAATCTTTTATTTTCATTTTTTTAATTCTATAATGGACAACGGAGTAGGTGGGTCTCCTATATGGTAAGAGAATACCGCTGCACATGGACAACCGCGCCACAGTCCGCGCATGGTTTTGTTGCCGGCTTTTTACGCCGCTTAAGCGGCATTTTTAAGGGTCTCCGATATCCTCACTCATTCTACAAAGCAGGATTATTTGAATTGTAGCCCACAACGTAAATTAATCTCACAAAATAACGTCCTGAATTACTAACTAAAAAGTTTATAACGTCGTGATATCGAATAGCAAAAGTAGTGTCAACGCAGTCTCACTAAAGAAACACATTACTCACAAGCCACAAAATAAGAAGAAGTAGGAATACATTAATTGATGTTATCATCGGTATGCTGATCAACTGAATCGGTATTCTGTAAATTGTGGAAAAAGCATGTACGTTGGCGCATATTTAACGCCACTCATCAAGGACTCGTGCGGTTCTATATTAAAAAAAGGATTTTATTTTATGCAGATATTTATAATAGTAGGCTGAGCGGAATAAAAATGGCAGTTTATATTAATTTTTACATTCTTTATCTTTACAGGCGAATTTTCAATTCCGTTTTTTATTTAATTTTTTCCGGTGGCTGCTCGTCGCCATAAGTATTTTATTTGAAAGAAGAATCTGCTTTTAAATAAGAAGCCGTTTTTAAAGTGATTATTATTCGAGATTCGAGTCACACTCTTCAATCACTAAATAAGGTCCAAATGTAAAGAATAAGATTTATATTAATATTGTAATCAGTAATCATTGACAAGTTTAAACCACTATTGAACTCGAGTGTTTGGTTAAGAACCGTGAGAGCTTCTTAAGAAAAAGTATTGGTTCAAAATAATCACTGTATTATTAAGTTCATGGTCATCCGACAGAGTATGAGCAGAGACACTAGAGACTTGACTTTTTATTACTGTAATTAAATTTTCGTACATATTTTTTTACCCCAGTAGCAACAAAATTTATTTTAAATTATTTATTTTATTTTAAATAATTTTTATAGGAATATATTTTATACTGGACTTCCGTGGCAGAGTCATGCTGAAGCATATGCTGACGCACAAATTGGGCCGGCTCGTCCGAAATGATACCATGGGCTCACAGAATACTCAGCGTAAAACGATAATTGTCCTGTGTTTCGCAGAGTGAGTGAGGATCAGAGGCCCTAAAAAGTGCCGCTTAAGCGGCGTATAAAACCGATGCGCGGGTGTTCATGGGCGGCGGTGTTTTTTACTATATTGGACTCCCACCTGTTCCGTTGTCCGCTAAAATATAAAATATTATATAAATGAAAAACTAAATTATTACAATTAAACACTAATAAAACAATTGATTACTTTCAGTTTTAGGCTTTAGCATTTTATTTCATCATAATTTATTTATTCAGAGGAAATACTCTGAATATCCTCTAATTAAATAATTAATATACGTTAAATTTAAGTAATACGTTAAGTAAAGTTAAGTTAAGTATTACGTTATATTTAAGTTTATTTACACAATACTTTTATTTATATAAAAAAATATCACTATGGTGACTTCGGATGTAAACCTTAACAACGTACTTACAATGTCACTACATCGTCGTTATAGCCGAAATACTTTGAATATTAAAATTTGCAAGTTTGTAGCAGTTATTTTATAATAAATTAAAGAACTGACCTTCATGTTAAAAAAATAATGTTATAATAGATAATAATAAATGGTAATGTTATCCAAGATTAATATTTCTTAAAAGTACCAGTAAATTGTTTGAATATTAACTAGTAGCTATAATGTAACAAAAATCTATTAGTAATTTGTAACCTATCAATATAATAAATATTTTATTTACAACTGGATTTTAATGGTCTTTATCTACCTCACACAGTAACATTAAATATATAAATAAGATTTTTCTCATAATACGCCGCCATTTTGTGTTATTTAGTTAAGGTTTAAAATGTGATTCATCAACAGCAAGAAGAACCCGTGATACTTCAACGTTTTTGTCTTATCTTCCACTGACGGCAATGTGACACCTTACAAAATTCAATCAAATGTAGATATTATTGAGCATGTGAATTAGTGTTTTAATCGATAAAATTATCACTCTTTTCGGATACATATAATCTATAGTAATAATTTTTAACTGAATGGTTGATAATCCCAAGAAATTATTTTGCCAAATAATTATAACTAGACATAATCAATGTTAACATGGGATGCCATTTATTTGACGAACAAGAAGATTATGAACGGCAACACGACTTACCGGTGAACAACCAAGAAGCAAATTGTAATAACTTATTTAGTTCGTGGTGTGCTTGTGATAATGGTGCACGCATCTGTGTGAATATTTCACTTCAACATTGGCTCGAGACTATTTCGGATATTTACCTCGTTTTATAACGTTTATAAGTGTAGTTTTCTTTTGTTTAAAAAATGTTTTTTTGGAATTGAATTCTAATGTGGTGAGTTATATATTCTTTATTTATAAATTTGAAGCAGTAACCCTTGACATGCAAGTTAAAAACATAAGAGTTATAACTTATATTGAAACTGTAAGTCACTTTATTCAACGTAAAAAGTTAATGTGAGTAGTAATGGGAAGACAGTATAACATTTTTATATAAACTTGAGAACTTTTTATCTATTTAGTTCTGATACTTACGAAAAACAAAGTTTTCCAATACATCATTAAGGTCTGTTTGTTAATTATTTAATAATTGCTAGTCTAGTTAGAACCGTTAATTTTAGATCAATATCAACTATAAACTTCAATTATAAAACATACTAAATATAATATATGAATAAAGTAAACTTAGATACGTTATTATTACCTTTACTACATTAGGTACCTTATATTAGATAATTTATGGAATTATATAAATAAATTATATAAAATTCTAAGATAAAAATCATTAGCTTATTTTTGTCACTGTGGTTGTGTGGTTTGTATGGTTATATCCTTATCCTAATATAAGGGCCAACACATAACATACATACAGGGTAAAAATATTCAAATTTTTGAAATCGATATGAAATCGATAAATGAAACAGAAATGATTGAGTTCAGTTGATGATAGTTCATTCAAGTAGATATTATTGTCGCGATACAATTGTGAATATATTTCATGTTCAGATGAACACTTTCATATTCTATTGGCGTTGCTGAAAGTATTTCTTATCTACACGCGATCATAATTATTATCATTTTATAAATATCACGAAGTGATGCCATCTCACACAAACATATTTCTTTTTGTTTCCTAATAGAAAAACGGGAAGACAATTATTAATACTTTATAAAATAAAACGTAATTAAATACAAATAGCAAGACTCAAAATATGTCATATAAATAAATGAAGAGCAAAAAATGTAGATGATTTTCTTTGATGTTTCAATGTTTTGAAGTGCGCAAATTACCAATATTAGATTCTAAATTCCTACGTAACTATTCTGTAAATATTATGGTAATTGTTTCTCCTTAACCGCTTGTAGTAACTCAAGTTCACTACATTGTGATCAAGTACCACTTTCTTTCTAAGTATAGATATATAAAATATTAACGACCTGACCATATAATATTTAATTTATATGAACAGTCATATCAATGAGTTCCGATTTCGATACCTTTAGGTTAGATTTAAATTTATATAATAACCTAATTTGTAACTTATTTGGCCTTTCAAAAGGCTTGACAGTAGCCACGCGAGTGTCTTAACTATTGTCTTGCCCGTGGAACATGGAATTGAGTAGGTACAACTGAGTGAGTGAAGATACATGGAGCCCCGAGTAAGTTATACCGCTTTAGCGGCGTCAAAAGTTGATAAACCAACCGACGTATGGATTGTAACGCGGTAATCCATTGGCGGTTGTCCTCTTTGCATCAAGGAGGCCCAATTGCTCCGCTAAAGGGTATAAAATAAATAAAATAAGAAATTTAACTCACGGGTTAGAGGTATCCTTAGTTAGTATTAGTTATTGTTATATTAGTTCATTAAATATGTCAATTAAGCGTCTAAAACAAAGCGAGCTGTAGTTAGTTGACTTCATCTATTAGATACCTGAATTTGTTTGGTTCGCATGCCGTAAAAGGAATACAAAGTAACAAATACGTGGCAAATTGTCGTTTACTGGCGCAGCTTTATTTTATCAAGCCTTATCGAGTTTTATTGTTTTCAAATAGTCTGGTTTCTTTTATTATTTTCTCGTTTAGCGCTTGCTGCGGAGTTTTCCAATGTTGTTACCAAAATGTTTCGAAATCCATACATCCATTATAAAGTTTTATTAACAACAATTAATTAATATTAACTATACTAAAATAACATATCAAAAAATTGTACAGCATTCCAAATTTCAATATCGAACTGACGTCGACCTCAATATTGAATAATATATTCTAACTTCAGCGTAACTAAACTCTAAAAGAATGCCAAAAGAGCAGCTTCTACCGAAGTACAAGGTGTATAAATGTAATTATGAGTACAAATGAGGGTCAAAAGAGTCAACAAGCTACTATTTTTCTGACCTCATTAATTAAATTTTCTATCCACAGAACACAATTATAACTATAATAAATTATTGTCCATTTCCAGACTGTTTTTGTTCTCAATATTATTAATATATAATATTTTATTTGTTCCCAATTGCACTTGTGTAATACATAATTATATATAAACTTTTTTATCTCGTTTTATGGTACGGACACATGCGTGTCTATATGTGTCAAATAAATCAATTATAAAGCCATCATTCTTTTTTAAATTTACGTGATTGATATAAATCTATGTCAATATTAATGACAATTTTATTAATTTAAGAGATATTTATTATGAAGACGATGGAGTTTTTATTGGCTGTCGACGAGAAACTTACATACAAGAGAAACGTACAGTCAGTAGACTTAACAATAAATATATATTTTTAAAATAATAAAGGATCATGTAATATTTTGAGACGATAAAATACCAACAGACTAGAACCTCATAAGAGCTGATAAGGATAAAATAAAGATAAAAAATTAAGAAACATTGCTATTGATTCTTCAAATATTTTTGCTGAAAATCAATTCTATTTGACATAAATATCCAGATGTTCTACCTATAAGCAACTTTTTATAAAGCTTATTTTGAGATATAGGTCCTGAATCAGGAGAAACAGGCTCAGGTCATGTGAACGAAAGGATCACATTGGACGAATTATGAGAAAGAGAACGTAGCTGGTTAAACTTAGCGTCGTAAAAGAATCGTAATAATTAGCGTAATCATAGATAATTCTTCTACTAAATAGTGCAAAACGAGCGTTTTTTAGAATTAATATTCAATATTTTACATTGACTACTTCTTACGAGAAACGTTTAAATAGGTATACAATTGATGTGTTTTACGATTCACTTTGTTGTCGATTTCTTTTTGTAAGTTGATATATAGAGATGATTAAGCGATTCTATATTATATGTTTAAGACGTATCTATAACAGCCACACCTGTTATTATTAACAATTATGAAATGTAAAGCTATATTTGTTAAGTCATGATTTAATGAACAGCGACGCTTTATCAAATAATCAATTAGTTATCAATGGAGATTAATACAATTATAAAAACCCTTATTAGACTATTACTAAGGTTTTATAGGATTTAGTCACGCGAGATGGCACGTTTAAATTATGTATATTTTTCTTTCAATATTGCAAATCTACTTTGGGACTCTTTTACGACTTATAAACGTAGACGAATGAAAACTTTCTTCAAGTTCCTCCATTTTCTATGGAAAGGCATATAGTAATTAACTTATTAAGTAAAACAATTCATTTAAATATAATCTGCTAATAATGAAAAGCCCCGAAATATAACGAGCTTTAATTTAACATTAGTTTACACAAAGCACTATTGTTCACACAAGTATTTATAATCTATTGCTGAGGTTAGCCCATCACCTCAACGACGTTCTGTTTCATTGTAGAAAAGTAATAAAAGTGTAGCTAACGAATCGAAGTCGAATTGTTCCGAGATTTAACAGAAGCGTGTGGACCGTCCTAATTATATAAATACGTCTATGTTATTCATGAATTGATGAAACTGAGTGTACTTAAAATACATTTATGCTCAACGATTGAATAAATATTGAAAATTGGGTGATACCACGAGCTCACAGAAATTTGTATATAAATTTGTTGTACTTCAAACAGTTCTTCTACTGTGTTTCACTGAGCGAGTAAGGATATCGGAGGCCCTGAAAAATGCCGCTTACGTGGTGTAAAAAGCCGACAACACAATGCGCGGACCGTGGCGCGGTTGTCCATAGGCAGCGTTTTTCTCTTACCGTACAGGAGACCAGCACTGTTCCGTTGTCCACTAAGTATAGCATAATATTAAAGTTTTGTCACTCGAATGGATGTATATATGTGTGTTTTGTCTACTCAAAGAGATTTATGTATATATATATATTAAAATGTTTGGTTAAATTAGTTTTGAAATATGATCAACTTAATAGTTTTCGTTATTAGATTTTAGAATGTTTATATTGGCAAAGTAATCTTTACGTTTGTGCACAATAGAGCAATTTTATTTTATTTTGTTGATGACATTGTTCCCAGTGTAGCTATACTATAATTTCACACGGAAGCCAAGAAAACATTTCCGTGTGAAGCTATACGCTATGTATTACTCTCACGCTTTAATTATAAGACATTTATTGTTTAAAGTGTAATTTGTGTTGGCCGTGGCCTGGCCCTTGCCCTCGACTTACATTTTTTAAAAGTACAAACCTTTCATATTTTTATGTAGGCGAGGAATTTTAAAAACTAAGTATATAGTATATGACGTATGCTTTACATAATATCGGTTAATATATGTAAACCATACGACATATATTCAGGTATATTCAGATAGGTCATTATATTCATGTAAAAAATATTTTAAACATACTTATAAAGATATCTATGTCAGGATGTTTTCTCGATTCAATTTTTTTTCACTTTATCCATTCTTTTTTCGCGACCGTCAATCAACTTTAACGAATGAAGAGCGGTTACTTGTTGACGCGGTCCCATTCATATTTTTTCTATATTTTGATGATTTTTTACCGAATATAAGAGTTCGAAACTATATTCGACTATACGTACAGTGATCGGTTAAAATCTCTACGTTTTTGTTCATAATCCTATGAAATGTGATTTAATCTATGAATATGTATGTTCTATGAAATCAACAAAAAATGTTGACTTTAAAAAAGCAGCGTATTGTTTTTAAAAAGCAGGATACTGTAAGAGCAATATTAAGTTTTTTTTTATATTGCGAAAAAAATAGATATAAATGGAACTTTCATACGGACAAATATGAATGTCATACACGAGGCGCCTTAGCTCTGAAAATGTCAGTGTTGAGTATAAATAGTTTATGTGTTCCCAATAGTCGCCTAAATAGAGTTTTATTGTCCAGCCGTTTTACTGTTACCACAAATTACCACAATACACAAATTGATGTTTTATTATATTTGTATGATATCTTCAAGATAAGAGATGTGTATGTAGTTGACGTATATTGACGTCTTTTCATGAATGAATGAGTTTCATGAAATGAACTTCCTTTACAGTTACAAAATATATTGTCATAATAAAGTAAATTGTTAGGTACTAAATTTTTAACGGAATTAGAGTTCTTAAAAGTCTTAAAAGTCACAAACTGGACATGACGCAGGGAAGAATATAAAGATTATAAATTAAGTATTTAAATAGCCAATTTCCTAAAAAAATCACTGTCATTAACAACATTTTAATTTCCATAAATATATCAGGTTCAAATTTAATAACAATATATTACGGCTGTAATTATATGTTTGTGTATTTTATACATGATTTATAAACTTGACTAAATTTAAGGTCACCGTATTTACCTTGAGAGAAAAGTAATAAAGTGGCTGTACGGGTTCTATGTATTATTCAATTGGATAACTCTAGATAATGTACACGTTCATACACCTAAAAGAAATATTTAAACAAGTGTTTATTTTATACCGGCAATATCATACAATACTAATGTATTTAGTTAGTAGTTGTAGTTATGTAAGTTAATAGTTATAGACATAAATGTTTATTTGAATTAAATATTACGTACATAATATAATAAGAAAATATAATTAGAAATAGTTAATTCTAGTATTACAAATGAATTTATAATTTTTATTCCGAAAAATAAATCATTAGTTTGTAAGGAAACTGCTACGCAATAAATAAAATATGCGACCGCATTACTTAAAGCATAGATGAGAATGGTTACGTAAAAATACTAAATTTCTCCCTAGAGCATATTATACACATTCCAATATTATTCTTTAAATGTATATTATGAAATCTATTACGAAATAGACATCACATTTAAATTTCGTCATACTTTTTCGCTTTGTTGGAATTGTCAATTTTCACATAAAATACATTACGAGATATTAAAACATCAAAATACTACAACCTACCTGTATTTCAAAACCTTCCAAATGTCTCTTCCAGATTTATCATTATATCTTATCGGCCATCAGACATCTCCTTCTGTTCTCCTGAACCGATGTGTGTGGAAATGGGACAAAAGATATAGTTTATTTGTTTTGTTATCAACGCGGAATGTTTTTTGAATGGCTGTTTGTTTTGCAATTACGATAATTGTTCCATGAAAATATAGTTTTTAAATTAACAGTTTATCATTATAGTTATATTGAAATCATTCATTGACAATAAACTAAGAAGTTATTTTGTAGCAGTGCAAAAACACGGTCTGTTGAGTCTCGGATTTTCGTTCTACGTGCAGTATAGTTGTTAACATAGACAGTTCTTTAAAAATTCATAATTAATTTGTCTTTGTAAATTCATAAAATGCTTAAAAATAAGCTTGTAGTAAATTTCTACTGAGTTTCCAAGAAAAAGGAAAAGAAATCGACTTAAATGTGATCATTAGCTATAGAATTGTTTAGTATTATTATTATAAAACACTGCTATTTAACTCGTAAGCCCAAATGGGGAATGTTATTTTAAAGATATCATATTATATTTATTATTTATAATTAACATTTACGCAAAGTTACAACTACTATCATTGTTTCATTTTAGACGGGTGGAGTTTACAGAAAAAACTTATCCAGTCGCGTTGATCTTTTAGGGTATTGTTATTATAAAGTATAAATTATGTTTGGAGGTACGACTAACTTCCGTCTCGGTATCAGTAGATAGATATTAATTGTCACTGCAATTATGTGTCATTGGTATAGTATGTCTTAGCTATTGTTTATCAGTTCCTATTACGTTTCTGTGAAATCGACGTACCTATTCGGACCAATTTATTACAGCTAAAAATCCAAAAGTTTGACCTTTTGAAACCGGAGCATATGTCTATGTATTATTTCTTACAATTTTTAGAAACCTATTAAAACTGCTTAAAATGTTTATTAGAAGATTCTTTAGGTCGTGTAACTTCTATGAATGGGTAAATCATTTTAACAATGATACATAATTGTATCATACAATTCTGGCAGCAGACTCTATATTGAGATCAAAAGCCAATTATATCTATGGTAACATTTTATACTCAATAAATGATAAGTAATACATGTTGCTTGAAAGTAAGTGCTGCATAGGTTTCACATTATAGAGAGAGCTGGGTTTCAAGTAGTACCATTAGCAAGCATGTTCAAAATGGATGTCTCTACTCATTTTGGTTCTAATTCAAGAGCATTTTTGTAGAAATTCGTAATGGTTTGATTTTAATAGATCTTCAAACTAGGTACATAGGTATAATAAAATGTTTTACAATAGATAAAAAGTCTTGAATTCTAATATTGAAAGCGAACGACAGTAACTAAGGTTACTGCAATAACTTAGTTTGATTAACGTACCCGAAATGGTTACGTAAACAAATATATTTGTTTACAGTATGACGACGACGAATACGGTAGGACGAACGGGCTGCCGAGCCCATTGGGTGCAGTGTCACTAAATAAAACTGTCGTAAGTGCTCTGCTTTTTTCGTAAGTTTTTTCTACAATTTTTATTTATTTCCTTGGTTAATCTCTTAAATATTACAAAGCGAGTATTATAAAAAAGTTTAAATTCAAAGTAATGAGAACTCTATCAGGAAGTTGATTTAAGTTTTATGTGAATACAATATAATTTAAATGTATCACGTAATAATTTTCTAGAAGGTACGTTGTGTAGGGAGCACAAATTACGAAATCTTATCTTATATAGAAATATCTTATATGGAATCTGAAGCTTACGAGTATGAAATAGAATTGTAAGTAAGGTGTAAATAAATGCACGCTTTTCCAGCACAAATTAACTAGTCTCGCTATATCTAAACCTGGAAGAAAATTGTAAAGTAATTGGATGTATTGAAATGATAGTTCTCTTATTTAATAATTCACGCAGTGGTAAAAAAATACGATTTCCACATGCAGTAAGTCATTAAAAATATAAGAAACTACGGAACTCGGGATACCGCTTCAAATTTTTA
This sequence comes from Delias oraia, assembly GCA_018230265.1. Lineage (NCBI taxonomy): Eukaryota > Metazoa > Arthropoda > Insecta > Lepidoptera > Pieridae > Delias > Delias oraia. The sequence continues at coordinate 5,920 of DWCF01002913.1, read as the reverse complement.
CTTTCCGATAACAATTTGTGTACCGTGTAACTAATTTTAGTTGAATGGTAATTGGATTAAAAGAATCATTTTTTTTGAGATCCTCGTAGGTAAGTTTTTTTATAGTATAGCGGTCAACGGAGTAGGTGGGGCTCTTATATGGTAAGAAAACATCGCCGCCTGACAACCGCGCTACAGTCCATGTATTGGTTGTGTTGCCGGCTTTTTACGCCACTTAAGCGGCATTTTTAAGAGCCTCCAATATCCTCACTCACTCAACGAAACACAGAAGAGTAAAAAAAAGTAAATTATTTATTTTGAATATTGAAAAGCTTTCAGGTTTCGTTAAAATTCTGAATTTCTCTTTGATTTACACATTTTTAACCGGCCTCGTCCTTGATCAATTAGACGTCTATTCTTTTATTAGATACGCTATCAAAAATTATAACTGATTAAGATTAAGATGTCATGATTAAAGAGTATCTACATTTAAGACGTAAACTCTCTAGACCCGTAAAACACTGACATTCAAAGAAAAGTAATTACCTTTTTTGTGACATCAAGTCACCTTTCATCAATCAGTTCAAGGCTGGCAATGAATACACAAATTATAGCCAATGAGGCTAGACATTAATTGTCCGATGAAGAATTCGGAATGGTCACGCGACATTTGGTCTTATCTTGGTCGGTCACGTTTGCAATGTCACTTTTTAAGAATTTATTTATAAGAAAACGTACTGTATTAAGACCTAATACTGACTACTTAATACTGTATGAAGACCACGAAGTGCGATGTTAAAAAATATGTTTTACAAAATTAACATTAAAGTAAAAGTAAAATAATATATGTTTGCGTGAGACTATTGAATGTTATTATAAGATCTGTATATAGAAAATTGTTGGTATTTTTTTACAGACACAAGAATGTTGTCTTTAACGAATTCAAACACGCTTTCTGATGCCTTGTGATGTTGACAGTCAGCAGAGCGTGACCTGATCCAGCAAGGTTGGTACCATTCAAACTATTTGTTTTTAATTCTTATAAGACATATTTTTTCTTAAAATGATACTTTGAAAATATAAGGGACGTTATGTTTCACACCGCATTAATATCTGTTCGTTGGTTTAATACGATAAAATAAACAGAGCCGCATACATATAACCACAAAAACAAATAAAAATAAATTGTTTCACTACACCGAATACTTCACTGAGAGATATGTACTTTAATTATATCTTTTTTTAGCTCTATCGATATTGTACTATTAAAATCATTAAAACTATTCATGACCATGGCTCATTTAGGTTATTAGGTCAATGAAAATGATAAATGAATCATTTATAAAATTATAAATTCGCAATTGCCAAAGAAAATAATATCATTTGCGTTTTTATTGTGGATAAAAATAATAAACTTTTGGATGCGTCGATAGAAGCATATCATAAACTATTTAGGTAATATAGGCTAGATAATAATATAAGGTACTGTTTAGACAAGCTTTTGTTAGGAATTAGAAAGCATCATAAATAAATAATTTTGTTTGAGTCTATTTTTATCTGGTAGGTAATCGTATTGAATATCAATGATTAAAGTCCCAATAACATCTCGGGTTTTGCTAAGATTAATTCAAATAAAGATTAGATGAATTGGTCCCTTCAAGATAGATAAACGACAATGACATTTTGTAACTGAAAAGTATTTTCTGATAGCGAAATACTTGAGCAAGTGCTACGTAACCCAAATAAATAGTAAATTGCAAAAAAAATATCTTAAGTAGGTGTTTTGATACTGCCGATTAGAAGTTCGGATGATAGAAATTCGTAAGAAAATGTTTGAGTATCAGTATGGTATTCATGCCCTTATCTGATACCGTTTTAAAGTCTCAAGTTTGTAACTTTGTCTTACGAAATTATCAATCTTCAAAATTGTTTGTTTCTTCAATGATTATGCTCACTTGCTTTTTAGTAACTGATATAAAAACAGTGTCGTGTGCTTATTGACAACGAAACAATCATCTTTATGGAATTAATCTGATGCACTGACAAACCTTCGAACCACTGATGACATACATAGTTTAGGACAGGAGTATTATATGCAAATTCGTACAACTGCAAACCTGACAGGAGTGTAAATTTTGTGGTAATTATAATAACATTATCTTCTAGCAACAACCTACATTACACGAGAAAGTTGCCATAACAGTAAAAAAATGTATTTTCGTTTCGCCCTTTCTAAGATTGTTCGCAATTCAACGCAGACGTCTATGATTAAAATATTTAATTATTAATAAAAGTGTATAGTATTAACTAGTTATATTCATGAACTAGTTTAATTAATAATAAAATAACAATTCAAATGTTGTTTTTTATGTTATATCGGTATCTTAATACAAAAATACCAAATAATTTCGGATTATAATTTATAATGTGATACTTACGCTAAGTAACACTGGATTGTGGCCCAAACTATTAATTTATTTACCGATTTGACACTATCTTATAGCTTGAAGATGGTGTAAAATGTTTTCTACTCTGTAATTTTCTCAAACTTGGGTCAGGAACAATTATAACACTAAATTGAAAAGCTCATGAGAATTCAATCAATGAAACCCACTCATCACGAAAAATAGTCTTTGATGTCATTCTCGACTTCACCGAACTAACTTTATATTTAGGCGCTATGTATACATTCGTCCGTGGTGAATATGTCTTCATGTACATTATAACGCTTTTTTATTTTATTTAAAACCGTATAGAATTGACATTGGCAGGTAGCATCCCGTACTTCTATCGGTATTTTGCTTTTAAAACGTCTTAACGTTATTTACTTCTCAGGAGTTTATTTAGATCATATACATGTATTTTTTTATTGATTTTTCGTCAGTGTAATGGTTGCTTCAGAAGATATAGCAGTGAATAACATTGCAAAATCATAATCTCTTGCAGAAACTGTCACGAACTAATCGTCCCATCTCATATCTTATCAACTTGATCCCAATCAAACCCTCAACGTTATGATTGACGTAAAGTAATTGGGGCATATTGATATAGGGATGAAATTATGTTGCAATGGTACTAGAGATAATATGATGATTAGTAATTTAATTTGAATAGTCAAGTGTGTAAATTCTTATGTAATTTAGTACTGTATGTATAAATATACAGAAAACATTCAGTGGAACCATTACCCTCTTTTTTAACTGAATATGATTAAAATAGTTCCTTAAATCTCGCTTAACTAATATTGATATAAAATTTACGATTCTTAACGTTTCAGATGCGACTTGTACCGCAATATGTTCGTCAAATAACAATTGGAATTATTATTTTATCATGGGTAGACATACCTTCAACATTTGCGAAAAAGAAATACACGTGTCCAATCGGATTTTCCTTAGCCTTTACGAGAGAAAAGGGAAATCCTATTTGCTATAGGCTGAAAGGACCTGAATTATTCACCGATAAGTACAAAGATTGTGTGGGAAATTTGTATACATCGAAGTTGTATCTAGAGTTGAATTTCACCTCACCCAACACAATGCTATGGACTGAATTTAGATCACTATATCCCGGTGGGACGTTCGTCGATTGGTCTTTTACTAAATCAATGGGAACTGAGCTCGACTCCTCATTCGAAGTTGATATAGATCCTACGGTGGATATAGAGGAAGAGCTGTGTGTTGCTATGGATCCGATAAGTAATTTTACAGCAGTGAAATGTACTGATAGATATTTTAGGTACTGTTTTGTAAAGCCTTATTCCGAAGAAAACGATATTTCCAATACTGGGTGTCAGGATTTACATGACGCTGTGAGGTTCTGGAGTCCTCACTCTACGTGTTTGACAGTATTGACTGGTGTCGGAGGTGGGCCAGTAAGAGCGACCTGGAGACAAGCTCAAGACTTGTGCGGTAAACGTGGAGGTTCTCTGTTGTATCGAGGGTGGCGATTCTCAAACAATCCAATATTTCACGATGCTGGATATAATAACACGTATCCACTTGGTGTGATCATGAATCCAGAGTTTACTTCTCTACGATATGACACTATATATGACCAGTCAGAGGTACGGAATATTTTGTTATTATAGCAATAGAAATTGTCTATAAATAAACCAACTATTGTGAATTTGGCAATAAAAAAAATTAAACCCCACGAGTTTCTTGTCGGTTCTTCTCGTAGAGACATATCTTCCGAACCAATGGTAACTTTAGTAATAATTAAAAATCGACTTACAAAAGTGCCCTTTACGAATAAATCCTTATTTGAATTTGTTTAAATATATATTTTGAAATAAAGATGTTTATAATATATATATGTGTATAATCAAAAAATTAATAAAATAAACAGAAGTTTTTCTTTTTAATGCAGGTGCCCGCTTCGGATTGGAATTTCAACGAAACGACTAACAATAACGTAGACACCCTTTACGGAGCTCTACGTGATGACTTCTGGTATCTTGTCAATACTTCTTACATTTTCTTCGATGTTATTTGTGAACGGAGCATTCACATAAAGAATCTTAGTATGATTATTGATATTGATTTGTGAGTATTTAGACCTGTCACAAGCGTTAATACTACCATGATAGTTGTATCCGGTTAATTCAGGTTAATAAGATTATTTGGGACAAATAAAATTTCTCTTCTATTAAGAGCGCTAAGTTTAATATGATATTTAAATATAATATCATATACATTTATATTTCAAACTACTACCTATTTTATATTATATTATACAGTATTTGTCTTTTTAATTTTTTTCAGAGATAATAAAGTTACATTAAGCATTAACGATTCCATAGATAGTGATAAAGTGCTCTGCTACACTGACTCATTACATCGGTACCCCACCAAGGTTGGAAAACGAAGAAAATCCGACACTGACACGTTCGTTGTGAAGCCTGAGAGCGACGGCTATTATTGGTGTACCCACGTGGACGTTAAACACTACGAAATAGCTGAATCAAATAAGATTCTATTTATAAGAGAGAAACAATCAATAGTCCACGTCTACGCTGTGAAACTGCGTCATCACAAACGAATAAAACTGGAAGCAATAGACAAGTTATCTAGAATTTGGGAGATGAAACTTAAAGAATACACATTCTTTCGAAATAAATATGAAAGCGTGTTTGGTGAATTGAATTCGAATAGAAGTGAGGATACATTAAAAAGCTTCCAATTGTCCAATCCTGGCTTAGACTGGAAGGAGAAATCAATCATCGAGAAAGTGAAAGTACAGCGCTTATATTTAGACGCACAAAAAGTGCTTTTGCATGCTGAACTAAGTCCAAATATGAATGCTGTCTCTCCAGGGTTTTGGGATGGCTTGGAGATATTGTACATGAAACCAGTTTATTACTGCAAAGGATTTGATTCGGTTCCAACAGTGGCTTTGGGTGAGTATTGGTAAGGTTTAGCTGCTGGTTCTTATACATTCTCATTGACTGTTTCATTATTAGTTGTTACATACGAGTGATTTATGAATTCGTAATGAAATTTCTTTCTTTAAATAATAATACAACTGAAACAAATTATTTTATTTTAAGTAAAATTAAAGTAATGTATGCTAAAAAATTAAAATAATGTGTAGCACAACACCACTGGGCATGCTCAAATTATAAGAAGCCTTATTCTCACAATATTCTTGAAGTAATTGTGGTAATTATACTTTATTGTTTTAATTTTTAGATTACTTCAACAATATAGTTTGAATAAGGCTTTTTTTAATTTGAGCATACCCGGAGATGTTATTTTACCCCAAAATTATATAAATTATTTAATAGTACTTGTACTGTGTTTCGCAGAGTAAATGTGGATATCAGAGACCCTTAAAGTTAAAAGTGCCAATAAGTGAAGTAAAAAGCCAGTAACACAACCAATGCGCGGAGTATGGTGCGATTGTTCATGGGCGGTGGTGTTCTCTTACCACATAGGAG